>CM065709.1:37883013-37955513 GCA_017654935.2 Phymorhynchus buccinoides
CAGTTCCCCCACCTTCTGGCAGTTCTCTGCCTGTAACTTCCTCTTATCTACCACTCTCTTTTATCTCTGCCTTTTCCCTTTTCTTTCTTTAACCTACCATCTTTCTGACTTATTGGCCCATTCTCCTGCCTTAAAAAAAAAAAATCGTCCAAATAATTTTTCTCCTTTGTGCTCCTCCGAAATCGGAGTGTGTCGGCTGTACGCTGCGGGAAGACCAGTGAAAACTAAAAACCGGACACTTACCTTACCCATTATGGCCATATGGCCTGGGAACGCAGAAGAAAGGGGAGATTGCACCACCACTTCTCACTGTCTAGCGCCTTGAACACCCTTAGGGTTTTCTCTCAATCTCTCCATCCCTAAAGCTCGGTGTCCATCTGTGTTCTACCGAGGACCCAGCATGCTGGAAAATCGTGTGACAGGTCGCACACGCCTTGTTGCTTTTCGACTAGCTGACAGGTTTATGCACACAAGCAGGTCTGCTTCTTCCGGTCTCCCTTCCTTCCCCAAGACCCAAACAGCATGGGCGACAGCGGACATAATGCGTACACAACGCACGCCAGTCGGTGTGAATAACATGGCAGCAGGCGTGAGAAAAACACAGACTGAAACGAACGAGGTGATGAGATTAGCGTCCAATCGGCCAGAGACCCACAGACACTGAAACAAAACAGATGCTTTTTATTAGCCAGGGGCGGTATTCACGTTGAGATAGCATGAGACTTAGCATGATGCTAACTTAGAAGCTCTTCCAAAAGTCCTATTAAATCCTATAGGAGTTAGGACATTGAAAGAGCTTCTAAGTTAGCATCATGCTAAGTCTCATGCTATCTCAACGTGAATACAGGCCCAGGACACGATATGTACACCGAGCCTAAGACGGTCGGTCTTTATAGCCCACTTCAGACACGCTGAGTTGCCCATCTTTCCCCTACTTAAATTTTTTTTATAAATTAAGGCTTTGCGCCCTCTTCGGCCTTTCGGCCATGTGGGGCGATGTCTTTTCCCTACTTTCAAGTACTAGCCTACACTTCGCTTTTATCTATTGACAAGCTAAGTAACATTTACGACCTTCACGTATGGAAATGAGGGGCGGGATTGAATGACCGGCATGTTTAGTAGAGGTGGGGAAGAAAACCGGTTTGAACCGAAAAACCGGTGCTAAACTTTCGCGGTTCGAAAAACCGGTTCGAGTTGCTGTGAACCGTTTTTTTAACTCCAAACTGAAAGTAAGTTTTTTTTTAGAATAACGCATTCTTTTTTTAAAACAACACTGATTCTCAGCGCACATTGGGTGTTTGTAAACCAAGAGTAGCTGTTTCTAGTTTGTGGTGGTGTTGGCTTTGACTTTGACTGAGTGTTGAGTTGAGTGTCATAAGTCATAAGTTTGTTTTAATATTGTGTGTATGTGTGTGCGTGCGTGTGTGTGAATATTCTGACAAATGAATATGTGTTTGCTTAGGTGAAACTAATGATGCGAGTACTGGTTAAAAAACCCGGTTCGGTAAAACCGGTTCGAAGAGGGAAAACCGGTTCGGATTGTTTAACCGGTTATCAACCCTAATTTTAGTGGTTCAAACTGGGGCCCCTATGCGCGTGCAGCTGGTCTCGTGATCAGTCACTATGGCAACGCGGGGGGGTTGGGGTGAGGGCTTGTTTGATTGGCTGGCTGCTTGTGGGAGTTGGGGGTTTGTGAAAAGAGAGAGAGAGAGAGAGAGAGAGAGAAGAGAGAGAGAGAGATTGAGAGAGAGAACAAAGAGAGAGAGAGAGAGAGAGAGAGAGATTGTTTTGAACAAAGAGAGAGAGAGAGAGAGAGAGAGAGTGAGAACAAGAGAGAGAGAGAGAGAGAGAGAGAGAGAGAGAGAGAGAGAGAGAGAGAGAGAGAGAGAGAGAGAGAGAGATTGTTTTGAACAAAGAGAGAGAGAGAGAGAGAGAGAGAAGAGAGATTGTTTTGAACAAAGAGAGAGAGAGAGAGAGAGAGAGAGATTGTTTTGAACAAAGAGAGAGAGCCAGGCTTGTTACGCCATACGTGACTAAATCTGAATTGACTTTCTAAGCACTTTAGGCCTAATGAGTTTCAACGGGCCACTTTCACAATAGTACAATGGGTCCACTCTACCTTACTTCCTTGACTTTCCCACCCCACCCTGCGGACTTTCAATGGTAGGCCTACTCCAAGTTTATAATCAGTTGTCAGGTTTCACAACGGGTAAGCCTAAGCACACACACACATGCCACGCCAGCACTTTTAATGAGTTTTTGACCTTGACCTTGACCTTCACTTCCCTAACCCACGCTACGTTAGCTCGTGCCACGTGGTGCTAGCTGATAGCGTGGGCGAATTTGATTGGCTGTGTATGGTTTGTGGCATGCGCAGAGCGCGCGTGAGTCTGTCTGTTATGGAGAGAGGACCCCACTTTTGATGAGAGTATAAAGTGCGCCAAATGTCTGGCGTTGTGTAGAAGCGTTGGGTCTTTCTCTTGTATTTCTTAGGGAGAGAAGTTATACAGTTTTACTGTCGATTTTCCAAATCATAATTTACTATTATAGATGTGGTTTGGGGACTAGAATTACTACATTTATCTGGATAGTCTAAGTCCGTGTTAAATCTCCACTGGCTGCTGAGTTTTGACGTCAGAATATGACGTCAGAACAGAAGCTGTGGCTGACGGAAATTTGAAGACATCACACCGAATCAGTACTGGCGTTTGAAGAACCAGAGACTCAACGTCTGCAAGTGAAGACCGTTGATGTGAATCCGGTCTGACAGTGGGTTATCTGACGTCATAACTACTGTTTGAAGGCTGACGACACTTCCAGGAAGCTAAAGGTGACGAGGCAATATGGCAGTTTGTGTTCTGCGACTTAATTCCTCCAATGTGTACTGTGTTTGTAACCATTAGATCTAATGTTTTCCCCTTGAGGAATTGCCTGCATGTGTAATCCCACTAAATAGCGTTGAACATATTTTCTGAGTTCGAATTTTCCTGAGAGACATTGCATTCAAAATAAACATTTTATAGCGTTGTGTGAGCGAGTTGGAAATTTTTTTACGCATTTCAATATTACAGTGTATGTGTGTGTGATTAATAATAATAATAAATATGCAGCTTATTTTTTTTAAATTAGGATGTGGGCTGTTCTTTGAGTATTTTTGCATGTGTGTTTGCGCGTGTGCTTCACATGCTATGATGCATGGGGCGTAATGTGCCCGCGTATGTATCTATGTAGGAAACACTATAATTAGATGACCACTCGGGTCAATCGTAGACACATGGAACACAAGACATTCATGTAGTAGTTGGTATGTATCATACGAAACGTCTGTATGTTAAGCCTCAATAAAAGGACCAAATACTACCTGAATAAGGTCAAGGCCTTATAAGGCCGAAGAGGGCGTAAGGCCTTATTTGGTCGTGAATGTCTTGTGTTTCATGTGTCTATGTAGGTTTTGTTTCTTTGTGAAGAAATGTTCGCTTTGGGCAATATTTTGAGGTTATTTTTGCATTATCGTATTGTATTAGCGCATTATTCTCATAAAGTTACTGTTATTGTTCGTTGAGAAAGGAAGACGGATATGACCGCATTTTGTAACCATGTCATTTTTAAAAATATAATTATTAATCTTGCCAATATTTCAATTTTGTTGTCCGTTAAAGTGTGGCATTCAGTTTATTTCCAGTACTATAACAGTCACATGTATATAAAAAAAGGAATACTTTTTTTCTTTTTTTGCCGATCACCGAATGTCAGGTGCTTTTTGTAGGGTTTTTTTTTTTTTTCTTTCTCCATTTCATCGAACGTGAGTTAAGCTGTGTCCGTGTGGCTCACCCTGAGAAAGCAAGAACCCCTGACCCAAGATAGTCAGCCTGTGATGGATTGCCGGTCATCTCTCTCTCTCGCTGGCAACACACTACACTGGCCGTTGTAATGCAAAACTGGGAACAAAGATGGGCCTTATGCTCGGTGTCCATCTGTGTTCTACCGAGGACCCCTTCCCAATCGTGTGAAGGTAGCACACGCCTTGTTGCTTTTGACTCGCTGACAGGTTATACACACAAGCAGGCGCATCTTTCGGTCTCCCTTCCCCAAGACCCCAACAACATGAGCGACAGCGCGGACCAACATGCGTACACAACGCACGCCAGTCGGTGTGAATGACATGGTAGCGGGTGTGAGAAAAACGGAGATTGAAACAATTTACAAAACTGATGCTTTAACTTTGATTCATTGAGATGCTTTGTATTAGCCAGGACACGAGATGTAGAGCGAGCCTCAGTCTGTTGTCCATGACGACATGCACGGTGCAGCACTACACCGCCTTGGGATGACTGCAGAGAGTGCATCAAACTGGCAGAACGGACCCGTAGGTTATACACACAGTACTAGGCCTACCCTCCGGCCCTATGTCAGACTGGAATGGCCGGCTGGCACTAGGCCTATAGGCCTACTACTTGGCAGGTCCGTTACTCTGATCTCTTCTCTGACAGTGGTGCCAGACCCCAACATGTTTGCCGCTCTTCCAGTTCCCTCTTTTCCCCATTCCTCGATCTTTCTACTCCCTCCCCTTCTCTTCTCCCCCCCCCCCCCTCTCTCTCTCTCTCTCTCTCTCTCTCTCTCTCTCTCTCTCTCTCTCTCTCTCTCTCTCTCAATATGCGATCAAAAATGTTTGTGGTTTTGTAATGAATTATGTATTTATTATTAGTTATATAATTTGCCATTGTTCATTCTCCCCCTCCCCACTGTTCCCTTGTGACATGGGCAGAAGGCATAGTCAGTAAACTGAGTTTCTCTCTCTCTCTCTCTCTCTCTCTCTCTCTCTCTCTCTCTCTCTCTCTCTCTCTCTCTCTCTCAATTAATACCTCGCGTATTAAAGCCAACCGTCTTTATTTAGATTAGTGTTAATGTCGTCAACCAATGAACAAGTGTTAAAATTTTGCAGTTATTTGTATAAAGCCTTTAAAATCAGGTCACCTTGTGCATTTAGAGGTTGATGATTCCCACATGTTATGCTTATGTTTTGCTTTGTGTGTACATTATTTATTATGGCCTGAGTTATATTGTATCACCCCCTCATGAGGGGCTATGGCCTTGATTGATTAATATCCGTATCCCTCCCTCTCTCTCTCTCTCTCTCTCTCTCTCTCTCTCTCTCTCTCTCTCTCTCTCTCTCTCTCTCTCTCTCTCTCTCTCTCTCTCTCTCTCTCTCTGTGTGTAAGTCCATTACTTCTGCTTTATTTAAATTTCTTGCAAAAAACATTTTTTTTCCAGCCAAAGACGGGCATGCTTGGCCAAACTATTTCTGTTAGCCGCGCATCTGTACTCATACTGACACTAGTGACAGGAGAGTGAGTGATCGACTATGAGGAAGAAAATTTCGCTCTCCCATGGGAGAAGGGTACAAAGTGTAAGTGTTCTAATGAACATTATAATTAAATCAACATGAGGGCTCCCAGGGACCCCCATTTGGGGGTCTATGAAGGGACCCTCTAATAGAATGTGCAGGGGGTCCCACGGATGCACTAGAAAAATTCTTGTTAGCATTCGCAATGCCGCTGGGACCCTCTATACTGTAAGTGAAGGAGTCCCTGGGACCCCTTGTTTTGCGGGACGATTGGGAGCCCTGACATGTGTTCCATGAATGACGGGTTATAGAAAACGTGCATGCGTATAATGGATGTACTATGTAAGATCCGCGGAACCCCCTCTTACGAATCATTTGGTCGGCCCCTGTGTTGAAGTTCTTTGAATGTGAAGATCATTATTTGAAACTATTGATGACAGTTTAATTAATTTTCATGAAATCATCCATGGTATAGTCCAATGCTTCTATGACAGGGTTCTAAATTGTTACTTAAGAGACGGCAAGCACACACAGACACACACACACACATACATACCACAGACAATAAGATGTGTAGGGTTCATTGAGTACTTTGTTATGGAGCGCTGGACACAACAATGACATTTTGAATACTGGTTTGTTGGACAGTGATATTTAGATAGTGAGAAGTTACTCAACTTTGGTTTGGAGGTGTGACGACTGTTACACCGTTTATGGACATTGGAGATTAGATCTAGTTTAGGTCAATCTATCAGGACGGTGATGTTACGACAGAATGGTAGATAGGGTTGTGGCACACAGATTTAATGGTAGAGTTGAGAACCGGTTAAAACCGAACCGGTTTTACCGAACCGGTTTTTTTAACCAGTACTCGCATCACTAGTTTCACCAATGCAAACACATATTTATTTGTCAGAATATTCACACACACGCACGCATGCGCACACATACACACACACAATACAGAAACTTATGACACGCACACACTCAACTCAACACTCAGTCAAAGTCAAAGCCATACACCACCACAAACTAGAAACAGCTACTCTTGGTTTACAAACACCCAATCTGCGCTGAGAATCAGTGTTGTTTTTCGAAAAGAATGCGCTATTCTACAAAAAAAAACTTACTTTCAGTTTGCAGTTAAAAAACCGGTTCACAGCAACTGGAACCGGTTTTTCGAACCGCGAAAGCTTAGCACCGGGTTTTCGGTTCAAACCGGCGTTCCCCCCCCACCTCTATTTAATGGACTATTGTACCACACGTGCCCAAGGGCAGGACAAGCAGTTTCTATGCAGTTTTGTTTGATGGCTTGACAACCATGGCATAACTCACCTATGACGACACACATGTGGAGGGAGGAAGGAAAAATGGTGCTTTACGTCCTCTCGGTCTGGAACAGACACATATGGGACATTTGTAGATACAAAAGATGGTGGGAACAATACTGGAGGCAATGCCCGGAGGCAGTGCAACACCAGTAAAGTCCCGATTTTTTAACAATACAGATAGGTGTAGCGGTAACCACGCCTCGGTTAAACCTCATTGGCTCTGGTACCGCCACAATCTTGTTTTTAGATACTATCTGAGTATCATGCACATGTGGAGACAAGTTTGGTAGGGTTAAATAGTCTAAATAGTTAGGGCTAAATCGTCCCGCAAAACAAGGGGTCCCAGGGACTCCTTCACTTACAGTATAGAGGATCCTAGAGGCGGGATAGAGGGTCCCAGTGGCATTGCGACTGCTAACAAAAAAATTCTAGTGCATCCCTGGGACCCCCTGCACATTCTTTTAGAGGGTACTTTAGAATTTTAGTGTTTCATAGACCTCCAAATGGGGGTCCCTGTGAGCCCTGCTAAGTAACAATTTAGAACTGTCATAATTCCACAACGTAAAATTATCAGTGTGTGAGTGTGTCGTGTTTGGGTCCGTGTGTTTTTGTGTGCGCGCGTATGAGGGAGAGAAAGTGAGCGAGAGAGATCGCAGCCTCATTGTAGTACTGTGAACAGTGATGTTTAGGGCCATTTTGCAACGGCGAAGAGGTTAGGCCTACAAGCTATAAAAGAATAAAAGAATGAAATAGTGAGGCCAAGAGAGGAGATGACGAAATTGAACAAAGGGTAATTACTCTCTTTTTCTAATTAACTCCCCTCCACCAAAGTTGATTAGAAAAAGAGAGTAATTACCCTTTGTTCAATTTCGTCTATGTATAATGATAAAATATTACTCAGCTTTTTCGTTGTTCTCTTTTGCCTTTGTACAGTAGTTTGCTTGCTCAAAAGTCTTGAAAAGATACGACATGCGTTGTTTTTCAAGTTTGGATCATTAAAACTGAAGTTACGTAACCGCTGTGATGTCATTTGAATTATAAACACTACTAGTAAGATGGCGCCAGAATTGCTTTCGCCTACCCCGGTGAGGCGAAGCTTTCATCCAATGAGCTTCGTCCTTACATCGTCTTAGGACCAGGTTCGTGATGATTTCGTAGCGCTTCATTTCAGCACAGGAAGAGTTGACAGCAATGCAGGGTGCTTGAACTGAGGTTGTTTGTATGTATCAACAGTGATGTCCATTCAGAGATGAGATTTGTCCTCCAATTGGAGGATGTCCTCCTTTTTCATGGCCCCAGGGGTCATTTTTGAGATTAGTGTCAATCCATTGAGAAAATTGGGGGGTTAGGTTTTGTGTTGAATCGTAAATGCGGTAAGAAGTTCGATTGATATTTTGTTCTTGATTGGTTAATTATCAAAAGGACATTTCCGGTTACTGCGTGGGGCAGCCAAGACTGCTCTATTTATCATTACTCTGCAGTTTGCAAAACTGAAAACAGAAGTTGTTATCCACTTGCTGATGTAGCCTACACCGGGACCCTGGACCCCCCGGCTTCTTTTTTCCTCCTTTTTGGTTTTCTGAGAATGAGAATCTCATCTCTGCAATTGCAATGAATGGTATTGGGCAGGAGTGCCAAACATTTGTGAAGGGAAAAAGGTAGAAAGCAACCAGAACATTCAGGAAAGAATCCCATAGTGTAGGCATTTTTGGGTGTGATAATTCATGATTATTCATTCAGATAATCGTAAACTTTGATAAGAAAGCAATTTTAGGCACTTTAGTTTTATTTCCACCGTTCCTAGTGTTCTAGTCTAGATACAAAACGCGAACGTGATAGGGGTGTTTAGATCTAGATTATACAAGACAGAATAATTCAGAGGACCTATTTTGTGACAGGCTAGACTCCGCCGCTAGAGGGGGTAAGTCTGAAATATTGCGAAGGCAAGTGGAATTTTTTTTTATAAACAAACCAGATCTAGATCTATATTACCATGGTTTTATTTCTTAATTGAGATCTTCATTTTTAGTTGTTTTTTGTATTTTTAATAAAACTGCTCAACGTTGACATTCTTCCCCACTCCGCAAATTCCCTTTAGATCTATATAATACGAATTGATACACATAACTGTAACCATAACATGACAAACCTATTTCTTCAGATCTAGACTAAATCCCACCCCCACCCCAATCCCACTTCCCCTTCTAACATTGTAAACTGGTCAAGTCAGGGCTCCCAATCGTCTCGTAAAACAAGGGGTCACAGGGACTCCTTCGCTTACAGTATAGAGGGTCCTAGAGGCGGGATGGAGGGTCCCAGTAGCATAGGGAATGCTAAGAAGAATGTTTCTAGTGCATCCCTGGGACCACGGCTGCACATTATTTTAGAGGGTCCTTTAGGATTTTAGTACTTCATAGACCCCCAAATGGGGGTCCCTGGGAGCTCTGCAAGTTTTTAATCCACATTTTTTCTCTCTCCTCTTTTGATACACTAAAATCGGACACCTTTTAATGACACTATTCTGTCTACTCACTGTTCATAAACCGTGCGCATTTATGATTGTCATTGTGCTTACTTCATTGGTTTCATAATCATAGATGTCGTCATTTTAACAAAAAAACACCTCTCTCTCTCTCTCTCTCTCTCTCTCTCTCTCTCTCTCTCTCTCTCTCTCTCTCTCTCTCTCTCTCTCTCTCTCTCTATTTATTTATAAAAATAAGTATTTATACTTACTCTATTATCCTCAGAAAATAAAAGTTATTCATTTTCTCTCTCTCTCTCTCTCTCTCTCTCTCTCTCTCTCTCTCTCTCTCTCTCTCTCTCTCTCTCTCTCTCTCTCTCTCTCTCCTCTCTCTCTCTCTCTCTCTCTCTCTCTCTCTCTCTCTCTCTCTCTCTCTCTCTCTCTCTCTCTCCTCTCTCTCTCTCTCTCTCTCTCTCTCTCTCTCTCTCTCTCTCTCTCTCCCCTCTCTCTCTCTCTCTCTCTCTCTCTCTCTCTCCTCTCCTCTCCCCCCCCCCTCTCTCTCTCTCTGAAAATGGAATGAATACCATCTGGGTAATTCCACTTCAAAGTCTCCCCATAGGTTTGACCAATTCACACTCTCCCCCACCACACCCCCGTCTTTAGTGGATGGCCACAGGTTGTGAGAGAAAGGAGGGGAGAGACTTAAATTGTGAAGGCCACCATTTTCAATGTTACCCTTAGAGGTGTGGTCTCCTTTGATACATGTGCTGGAGACAGGTTTTAAGGAGTAGGGGGCTGAGTGCTAGTTTAGAAACTCCCCAGGACATTTTGGCCTTTAAAATTTTCACCGAGAAGCAGGCATCAGAATTATTGTCAGGATCTGCTAATTTCAGAGGATAAAGAATTTCTGACAGGATTGGCTTCTCTTGTCAGAGGTTTTGCCTTTTTCCCAGTGTTATCTTTTCTGTTAAATATCTTTTTATAGTGATTTTTCACTATATTAAGCCATTTTGGTCAGATTGGGAACTCGTTTCAGTGTTGTCTCTGTTTAGTCTATGGCCAAATGGACTTTTTATCCCAGTTTTCAGAGGATTGGACTTCAGACAGTTCTGATGCCTGGAGAAGCAACATTTTGCCGTTCTTGGGAAAGGGATAAGGTTAGGATCAGCCTGCTATTCAGATTATGTGTTTTGGTCTGTAAAGTGAAAGTAAAGAGTGATAATGTTCAGATGATGTGCTTTGGTGTGTAAACTGCAAAGTGAAAGTAAGGAATGACAGTTGATATGCTCAGATGATGTGTTTTGGTGTGTAGAGTGAAACTAAAGAATGGTAGATATGTTCAGATGATGTGTTTTGGTGTGTAGAGTGAAAGTAAAGAATGATAGTTATGTTCAGATGATGTTTTTACCCCGTGGCGATACTGGGGGTTCTTTTGTATAAATAGTTCCCCCACCTTCTGGAAGTTCTGTGCTTGTAACTTCCTTTAATCTGTCACTTTCTTTGACTCGGCCTTGCCGGACCATTCTCCTTCCCTTTTTCACAAAACGCTTTCAAAAACATTTCCTCCGCTGGGCCTAACTATTTTTTATTTAGGCGCATAACGGCAGCACGACGCATTTGCGCTCATGATTGACAGGAAAATGCCTGAGTTATCGAAGAAGAAGAAGATGTGTTTTGGTGTGTAAAGTGAAAGTAAACAATGATAGTTGATATGTTCAGATGATGTTTTGGTGTGTAAAGTGAAAGTAAACAATGATAGTTATGTTCAGATGATGTTTTGGTGTGTAAAGTGAAAGTAAACAATGATAGTTATGTTCAGATGATGTTTTGGTGTGTAAAGTGAAAGTAAGGAATGATAGTTATGTTCAGATGTTTTGGTGTGTAAAGTGAAAGTAAGCAATGATAGTTATGTTCAGATGTTTTGGTGTGTAAAGTGAAAGTAAAGAATGATAGTTGATATGTTCAGATGTTTTGGTGTGTAAAGTGAAAGTAAGGAATGATGGTTATGTTCAGATGATGTGTTTTGGTGTGTAAAGTGAAAGTAAAGAATGAAATGTTCAGAAAGTAAAGTGAAAGTAATGATAGTTGATATGTTCAGATGTTTTTGGTGTGTAAAGTGAAAGTAAGGAATGATAGTTATGTTCAGATGTTTTTGGTGTGTAAAGTGAAAGTAAGAAATGATATGATATGTTCAGATGTGTGTTTTGGTGTGTAAAGTGATAAGGAATGATAGTTGATATGTTCAGATTTTTTGGTGTGTAAAGTGAAAGTAAGGAATGATAGTTATGTTCAGATGATGTGTTTTGGTGTGTAAAGTGAAAGTAAACAATGATAGTTGATATGTTCAGATGATGTGTTTTGGTGTGTAAAGTGAAAGTGAAAGTAAACAATGATAGTTGATATGTTCAGATGATGTGTTTTGGTGTGTAAAGTGAAAGTAAACAATGATAGTTGATATGTTCAGATGATGTGTTTTGGTGTGTAAAGTGAAAGTAAGCAATGATAGTTGATATGTTCAGATGATGTGTTTTGGTGTGTAAAGTGAAAGTAAGGAATGATAGTTATGTTCAGATGATGTGTTTTGGTGCGTAAAGTCAAAGTAAAGAATGATAGTTGATATGTTAAAAAGGATCAGCCTACTATGATTTTTTATTGAGAAACCAGAAGAAACAGACTTTGAGATTGAGAGCTGTAAACATGATTCAGGTGTCTAAGGTACAGGTTTGCCGAGTGTGCTTGATTTTAAATGGGTTATAGGAGCTGGACTGTTACCTTTAACACCCACACCCCTTTTCTTCCTCCATCTGCTTCTCATCCAAGCAGGCAGAGAGAGGGGTGGGGGGGTTAAACTGCTTGCCGAGTGATGTACTGAGGACCGAAAAGTGATAGGACAAACTGTCCTGAGATGAGAGAAATCAACAGGACAATGTCTTAGTTCTTGCATAAATCAGTAAGACAAAGCATGCCAGTGTTGAAAAAATAATCAGACATTTGTCCTGACAGGGGAGAACACAATAGAACATTTTCAATTTTAATAGGTCAATGGCCTATGACCGGGGCCTTGGGACATCACTGCATGTGGGATGTTATAATTAACTACATGTTGAACACTCGTGCCTTTCACAATTTACGATTCACAAATATTTGTCTTCTAACATACACAAAGAACAATATTTGTTCGGCGTGCACACAAAAGAAAGAGAAGAAAACTGACTATAAAGTAATATAAACCAAGACCAAGAGCAGAACAAACTGATGTAAAGTAATATAAACCAAGACCAAGAGCAGAACAAACTGATGTAAAGTAATATAAACCAAGACCAAGAGCAGAAACTGACAATAAAGTAATATAAACCAAGACCAAGAGCAGAACAAACTGATGTAAAGTAATATAAACCAAGACCAAGAGCAGAACAAACTGATGTAAAGTAATATAAACCAAGACCAAGAGCAGAACAAACTGACAATAAAGTAATATAAACCAAGACCAAGAGCAGAACAAACTGACAATAAAGTAATATAAACCAAGACCAAGAGCAGGCAAACTGAGTAAAGTAATATAAACCAAGACCAAGAGCAGAACAAACTGATGTAAAGTAATATAAACCAAGACCAAGAGCAGAACAAACTGATGTAAAGTAATATAAACCAAGACCAAGAGCAGAACAAACTGATGTAAAGTAATATAAACCAAGACCAAGAGCAGGACAAACTGATGTAAAGTAATATAAACCAAGACCAAGAGCAGAACAAACTGATGTAAAGTAATATAAACCAAGACCAAGAGCAGAACAAACTGACAATAAAGTAATATAAACCAAGACCAAGAGCAGAACAAACTGATGTAAAGTAATATAAACCAAGACCAAGAGCAGGAACAAACTGATGTAAAGTAATATAAACCAAGAGTTTCATGAGTGTAAATAAACCAAGTAAAGCAGTACATGTGTTAATGAATTTTGTAAAGACCAAGAGCAGTGGTAATTGATGTAAAGTAATATAAACCAAGACCAAGAGCAGACAAAACTGACTAAAGTTGAGATATGACCAAGAGCTGATGTAAAGTAATATAAACCAAGATGACCATAAAGTAATATAAACCAAGGTGTTAAAGTAATATAAACCAAGACCAAGAGCAGAACAAACTGTTTATAAACCAAGACCAAGAGCAGGTAAACTGTAATATAAACTTGATGTTAATATAAACCAAGACCAAGAGCAGTACAAACTGATGTAAAGTTTAAACCAAGACCAAGAGCAGGGGTAACTGATAGTTAGTGGTAATTTTGTAAAGTTTCATGTGTTAGTGGTAATTTTGTAAAGTAATATAAACCAAGACCAAGAGCAGAACAAACTGCTGGACAAACTGATGTAAAGTTTAAACCAAGACCAATTTTGTAAACTTAAAGTAATGTGACATGTGTTAGTAATATAAACCAAACCAAGAGCATGTGTTAACTGATAATAAAGTAATATAAACCAAGACCAAGAGCAGAACAAACTGGTAATAAAGTAATATAAACTCCAGAGCAGAACTTGATGTAAAGTAATATAAACCAAGACCAAGAGCAGGCAAACTGATGTAGAGTAATATAAACCAAGGGAGGGGGATGTGGTAATTTTAAAACCAAGACCAAGAGCTTAATATAAACCAAGATGTGCCGAGTGATGATACTAAGGACCAAAAAGTGATGTAGGACCAAACTGTCCTGAGTATGAGAGAAATCAATAAAGGACAAATTATAAACCAAGACCAATGAGCAGTCAAAATGTAAAGTAATATAAACCAAGCAAGAGTTCATCAGTACAGTAATATAAACCAAGACCAAGTGTATGTGTAACTGATGTAAACAATACTTGACAAAGAGTAAAACAGACATGCCAGAGTGATTAAAATATAATCAGACATTGTCTGTTGTCCTGACCAGGGGAAAGTAGGAAAACACAATAGTGGCCAACAAACTGACATTTTCAATTGACAATAAAGTAATATAAACCAAGACCAAGAGCAAAAAAAACTAGGTCAATGGCCTATGACCAAGGGCCTGACGGGACATCACTGACAATAAAGTAATATAAACCAAGACATGAGCAGTATTAACTGACAATAAAGGATGTTAAAGTAATTAACTACATGTTGAACACTCGTGCCTTTCACAATTTACGATTCACAAATATTTGTCTTCTAACATACACAAAGAACAATATGCATTGTTCGGCGTGCACACAAAAGAAAGAGAAGAAAACTGACTATAAAGTAATATAAACCAAGACCAAGAGCAGAACAAACTGACCATAAAGTAATATAAACCAAGACCAAGAGCAGAACAAACTGATGTAAAGTAATATAAACCAAGACCAAGAGCAGAACAAACTGAGACAAACTAAAGTAATATAAACCAAGACCAAGAGCAGAACAAACTGATGTAAAGTAATATAAACCAAGACCAAGAGCAGAACAAACTGACAATAATAGTGAATAAAGTAATATAAACCAAGACCAAGAGCAGAACAAACTGACAATAAAGTAATATAAACCAAGACCAAGAGCAGAACCAAACTGACAATAAAGTAATATAAACCAAGACCAAGAGCAGAACAAACTGATGTAAAGTAATATAAACCAAGACCAAGAGCAGATTATAAAGTAATATAAACCACAAACTGATGTAAAGTAATATAAACCAAGACCAAGAGCAGAACAAACTGATGTAAAGTAATATAAACCAAGACCAAGAGCAGAACAAACTGATGTAAAGTAATATAAACCAAGACCAAGAGCAGAACAAACTGATGTAAAGTAATATAAACCAAGACCAAGAGCAGATGTAAAGTAATATAAACAAACTGATGTAAAGTAATATAAACCAAGACCAAGAGCAGAACAAACTGATGTAAAGTAATATAAACCAAGACCAAGAGCAGAACAAACTGATGTAAAGTAATATAAACCAAGACCAAGAGCAGAACAAACTGATGTAAAGGCACATGTCGTTCACCTACAACAATAAACTTTATGTAATATAAAAAGGTTTCATGTGTTAGTGGTAATTTTGTAAAGTTTCATGTGTTAGTGGTAATTTTGTAAAGATTCATGTTAGTGGTAATTTTGTAAAGATTCATGTGTTAGTGGTAATTTTGTAAAGTTTCATGTGTTAGGGGTAATTTTGTAAAGTTTCATGTGTTAGGGGTAATTTTGTAAAGTTTCATGTGTTAGGGGTAATTTTGTAAAGTTTCATGTGTTAGTGGTAATTTTGTAAAGTTTCATGTGTTAGTGGTAATTTTGTAAAGTTTCATGTGTTAGTGGTAATTTTGTAAAGTTTCATGTGTTAGGGGTAATTTTGTAAAGTTTCATGTGTTAGGGGTAATTTTGTAAAGTTTCATGTGTTAGGGGTAATTTTGTAAAGTTTCATGTGTTAGGGGTAATTTTGTAAAGTTTCATGTGTTAGGGGTAATTTTGTAAAGTTTCATGTGTTAGTGGTAATTTTGTAAAGTTTCATGTGTTAGGGGTAATTTTGTAAAGTTTCATGTGTTAGGGGTAATTTTGTAAAGTTTCATGTGTTAGGGGTAATTTTGTAAAGTTTCATGTGTTAGTGGTAATTTTGTAAAGTTTCATGTGTTAGTGGTAATTTTGTAAAGTTTCATGTGTTAGGGGTAATTTTGTAAATTTTCGTGTTAGGGGTAATTTTGTAAAGTTTCATGTGTTAGTGGTAATTTTGTAAAGTTTCATGTGTTAGTGGTAATTTTGTAAATTTTCATGTGTTAGTGGTAATTTTGTAAAGTTTCATGTGTTAGTGGTAATTTTGTAAAGTTTCATGTGTTAGTGGTAATTTTGTAAAGTTTCATGTGTTAGGGGTAATGTTGTAAAGTTTGTTGGCAATTGTATGTTGAAATCCTTGAAGTTGCTTTGTACAGTTCATGCTAATTACTAATGGACTGTCAGATATTGTAATTAACATTGCCAACATCTTACAAACCTGCTTGATTCCACTAAATTGAACCATCACAGGGACATAAAATGTACATACAGTGGAATCCGCTTTATCGGCCACTTTTGGGACCAGGCAAAATATGGCCGATAAAGCGAATCGGCCGATAAAACGAACATCGAGATACTGTATGACGCAATTATGCAAGTCAAAAGCAATGACGTCAAAATTTAAATGAATAAAATCTGTTAAAACACAAGAGTTCATACAGTACAGAATATCTTTGGTACAGTGTATGTGTACTGTATGTGAACACAACTTGACAGAAGCACGAGAAAAAGACAATGATTTTGTTTTCTTGAGTGATTTTAACGCCATGCAGGGTCTTTCAATTGACAACAGCTCACCTTCCAACTTCACACTCAACCATAAACGTCAAAAGCGTGTTGTCAGTTTGTCTGTTGTTCTCCCTCTCAAAAAAAAAGGGGGGGTAAAGAGGAAAAATTAGAGAAAAAGTGGCCAATAAAGCGAAATTGAAGATTTCAGCTTTGGCCGTAAAAACGAACAAAATAACACATGCTTAAGAAGAAAAAAATCCGTATATTAGGAAATTGGCCGATTAAGCGGCTTTGGCCGATTATCCGAAGGCTGATAAACTGCGGCGGATTCCACTGTAATAAAAAAAAATTTGTGTTCAACACTATGTCGTTATTATCATTTTTGCTATTATGATTGACAGTATTATTGATGTCATTATTATCAGAAGTAGGCCTATTGCCCTCATTGATGGTTCTACTGATGTGTTGTTATATCATCATCATCATCCATCATCAATATCATCATCATCATCACAATCATTATCATCATCATCATTTTCAACATCATTTTAGTTTTTCTTATTATTACTAATATTAGTATTGGTAGTGGTGGTGGTTCCCATTTTACTTATTCATTATTTATCATCATTATCACTGTTGTTGTAGTGATTGTCCACTTAACTCTTTTAATGCACACGTTTATCCACTTGCACACACATATGCATGTGTATGCGCACACAGCGGCACATTACGCACGCACGCACACACACACCAGCTTCACACGGTATGAATGTGTCAGTACACCAAACACTAGGTCACACAGAAACCCAGACATTTTGTATCAAACAGCAAAACTTAAGGCTCTTGGAAATGTCCATCTTAGTCAGCCATACAGACAATAGGAAGAAAGAGAGCTTGAAAAACAAGATTACCTATAAAAATTAAAAAAATTAAAAAAAGAGAAAAGGAACGAGGAAAAAAAGAAAAGGAAAAACAAATGAAGGCAGAAGTATTGGTGGGTTGCATGATGAGTAAGCAAGATAGCGGAAAACGGATTAATGATTGAGTGTGGTGTGAGAGTTGTAAACATATTTGATTTAATGTAAAGTTATGTTTCATATTTTTATTTAATATTTTTATTTTGATATATCTCATTTTATTTTACACAGTGGAAGACAAGTTTCCATGTGTGTTGTACAATGCCAATGGACAATAAAGAAACTTATGACATGAAGAAATGGAAACCACATTGTTTAAATGCAAGTGACCATAGTTAAGAATTCTTTTGTTTGTTTTATACAGTTTTCCTTGGTGTCTCTGGGTACGTGTTTTGCTGAGCACACACCCTTACTACGCCAGTTCTTGATTATCACACTTCGGGAGTGTGTTTATCTTTCCCAGAGTATGAAGGTAAACATTGAGCCAACTGGGGAAATCAGTGTATCACTGTATGAGTTGTTTATCTTTCCCAGAGTTTGAAGGTAAACATTGAGCTAACTGAGGAAATGAGTGTATCACTGTATGATTTATTTATCTTTCCCAGAGTATTGAAGGTAAACATTGAGCCAACTGAGGAAATCAGTGTATCACTGTATGATTTGTTTATCTTTCCCAGAGTATGAAGGTAAACATTGAGCCAACTGGGGAAATCAGTGTATCACTGTATGAGTTGTTTATCTTTCCCAGAGTTTGAAGGTAAACATTGAGCTAACTGAGGAAATGAGTGTATCACTGTATGATTTATTTATCTTTCCCAGAGTATGAAGGTAAACATTGAGCCAACTGAGGAAATCAGTGTATCACTGTATGAGTTGTTTAGCTTTCCCAGAGTTTGAAGGTAAACATTGAGCCAACTGAGGAAATCAGTGTATCACTGTATGAGTTGTTTAGCTTTCCCAGAGTTTGAAGGTAAACATTGAGCCAACTGAGGAAATCAGTGTATCACTGTATGATTTGTTTAGCTTTCCCAGAGTATGAAGGTAAAGAGCCAACTGGGGAAATCAGTGTATCACTGTATGATTTGTTTAGCTTTCCCAGAGTTTGAAGGTAAACATTGAGCTAACTGAGGAAATCAGTGTATCACTGTATGATTTGTTTATCTTTCCCAGAGTATGAAGGTAAACATTGAGCCAACTGAGGAAATCAGTGTATCACTGTATGGGATAGGGCGCAGTGTCTAGAGTTAGACCTACCCTATCCCCACAAAAAAAAATCCCAAAAAATCTTCCAACTAATGTTCTGCTTTGACCTCCGCCGAAATCAGAATGCGTCGGCTGTATGCAGCGGGGAGACTACTGAAAACGGGACACCTCAGTACCTTACCCATTATGGCCTGGGAATACAGAAGAAGATGGGAGATGTCAAAGGGATGTAATAATAGATGTGTGACGGCATGTTGTATGCCATTCAGTCGTTTCTGACTGACTACCAGATAGCAGAGGGGGCAGATGCTATTCTGGCAGGCTGGGCTAGAATTTGTTTATTGTGGAGATGCCTTGCCCAGGGTACATCCCCACTCTCGACCGAGGACAACTTGCATTGGGGAAGGTCCCCAAAGGCCAACCCATCCTTTTGGCTGCAGCATCATAGCCGTTACAAAGGCCCCCTCGTTTGATTGAGTCATAGTCTTCAACAAGAGACTAAACTGTACTACTGTCGCAAACCAATTGTACAGCTCTCGTGTTACCCCCTCTACAGGCTTATGTCAACCAATGATAAAAGGCCATTAGCAAAGACCAACGTTGTTACGTACACTACACTGTCTTCAACAAGAGGGACTAAACTTAGTGACTACAGGGGCTGTAATGGCTTGTGTGGGTGTTTGGGTGGGCCACACTACAAAAGGAATGGTAGGTGACGGCTTCCAATTGTACAGCTCTCGTGTTGTTTGGGTGGGCCACTGTGGTGGTGACCCCACAGACATTGAAGGGAACGATCCAGCTGATTACAGTTAGACTGACTGACAGGGGCTGTCTTGTGTGGGTGTCTGGGTGGGCCAACTACAATGGTATAAAAGGGGAACCATTTAGACAAAGACCAACGTTGTTACGTACACTGGGTGTCTGGGTGGGCCACACTGCAATAGGAATGGTAGGTGACGGCTTCCACATACATTGAAGGGAACGATCCAGCTGATTACAGTTAGACTGAGTGACAGGGGCTGTAATGGCTTGTCTGGGTGGGCCACACTACAATAGGAATGGTAGGTGACGGCTTCAACAGACATTGAAGGGAACGATCCAGCTACATACAGTTAGACTGACCGACACTAGGTGTCAGGGGCTGTAATGGCTTGTGTGGGTGGAGAATGTAACATAGAAACTGGCCATGGCTGACCGATTCTCTATTTGTGCTGTGTGTGGGTGGAGTGACTAACTAGTAGAACTAGGTTAGGGGGACATTCACAAATCGGAGCAGTAGAGAAACCAGAAAGATTTGGAGTGAGAACAATGGGTATGGGAGAAGAAAGAGCCTGTTAAGAGCTCTCTCTCTCTCTCTCTCTCTCTCTCTCTCTCTCTCTCTCTCTCTCTCTCTCTCTCTCTCTCTCTCTCTCTCTCCCTCTCTCTCTCTCTCTCTCCTCCCTCTCTCTCTCTCTCTCTGTCTCTACTCGTCAATAATTTTGCCACTTATGTCCACAAATCCTTACAGTTAAGATGGTTATCGTTAATGATGTAACTAGTTTTTTTTTTAAATCTGAGTTCTTTCGTTATTCACGTCTTTGTGTATTGTCGGGTTTTTTAAGATTTATGACAACTGCAATTTTTCCTCACTTTTTTTTTATATCACATCCAGTGATATGGTCCAAAGGCCTAATCATTAAACAACGATTTGTTCATTGTTTCTCTCTCTCTCTCTCTCTCTCTCTCTCTCTCTCTCTCTCTCTCTCTCTCTCTCTCTCTCCTCTCTCTCTCTCTCTCTCTCTCTCCTCTCCTCTCTCTCTCTCTCTCTCTCTCTCTCTCTCTCTCTCTCTCTCTCTCTCTCTCTCTCTCTCTCTCTCTCTCTCTCTCTCTCTCTCTCTCTCTCTTCTCTTCTCTCTCTTCTAGCTTTTTTTTGTTTGTTTAGCTTTTTGTGTTGTTTTTTGGAGTCTGGCAATGTCATTTATTGTGCTGAAGGTCTATCTTCATGTCTGTTTTGCTGTTTTGTCTATGTTATAATCTGAACTTTTCTTTCAATTTTGACACGAAAAGTACACAATAGGCCTAACGCTGGTTGAGCTGCTGGTTGAGCTGAATGACTAAGGAATTTGGTTATTCAATTTCGTTTCAGGTAATATGTAAAATTCGACCAATGAGAAACATAAGGAAGTAGATCCTTTTCTGACCAACCAATCAGAAAAAAACAGGAAGTTTGGCTTGATGGATAATTTATTATTAAATTATCTTAATTGCAGAAAATAATAATTGAATATACCTTGGAATGTTATCTGTACGTTGTTGATCAGGAAATACACACAAATTGTAGTTTAATTCTGACTATAAGATGTTAAAATTTACATGTGTTGGAGAATCGACCAATGTATTTACCAGGCCATTACGTTCTTTGTTGGGTAGACTACATAAGGTGTACTCCTAGGCAAAATCAGTCTCATAGTTCAGGTCCCATATGTGCCTTCCCGGGTCGAGAGGACGTAAAACACTACTTTTCATTCAAAATCAGTCTCTATAGTTCAGGTCCCATATGTGCCTTCCCGGGTCGGGAGGACGTACCTACTTTTCATTCTACCTGCACATCCTCCTTAAAACACTACTTTTCATTCAAAATCAGTTAGGCAGTCCCATATGTGCCTTCCCGGGTCAGGACGTAAAACACTACTTTTCATTCAAAATCAGACTGATTATTTTTCGACTGATTTATTTCATGATGGTGGTGTAGAACAAATTAATTTTGGACTTAGGATTGCAACATTTTCGCTAAAATGCTAGTTCATTTTAGAGCTTAGAGAGCTTGGGATAGCTTCTTTATAATCTATATTATAATACACGTGCCGATAAGAATGTTTAATCTATATTTTCTCCTAAGTCGCGGCGATTTTTGCCTTCAACTGTAAAATATAGGGGCATTTGTAGGTGCTTAGCAGTTCTTCCAAGTGAAATTCGCCAAGTCGTCGTTTAAAGCCGGGATTTCACATAAAAATTTGCTTAACTTGATTTTCAAGAAAGACAGTTTCACGGTATAGCCGTGACAGTGGAATAGCCGTGACGTCATATCCTTTACGCGAAACTTAGATTTTTTTGTGCTTGAGGGAACAGCCGTGATCCCTGTATGACCTTTATGTCGGAGGCCCCCAACAACAATCACCAGGTAAAAACACTCAAACTGCCAAAATGTTTTCAAAAACAATAGTGGATTAATCCTTAATCGGGCCCCTTCGTACATACCGAGGGGGGGCAAACACGATGCTGCAATAGCCTGAGTAGCAGAATGTGTCGTCTGCTAAAAACGGTTCATTTTTAGACTGTGCGTGTGATAACAAAAAGCCGAGGCTAGGCCTAACTCACTGCACCTAGAAACTTCTATGGTGGCTTTGGTTAGAAGAAGGGAGAGGGGGAGGGGGAGGGGTGGCTAGGAAGGAGAAGAGGGAGGCGAGTAGGGCTTTTTTACAAATAGTTCCTCTACGTTCTGGAAGTTTGGTGTTTGGTCTAACCATATTTGTTTTGAAAGGTGCATAACGGAGAACAACGCATCTGCGCTCATGAATTGACAGGAAACCGAGCAAGCAATGCTGTCTAATGACAACATTTAGGCACCTACTTTTCTCAAAGTGACAAAACCTAAGTCTGTTCTGTGCGAGGCTTGCAATTGCTTTCATGAAGCTGGGTCAGGTGTCCGACTTGACTGCTTTCCCTTCTTCCTCTTATAATAATTTTTTTACATCGACTGTCTAAGAAGCCTTGATAGCTCAATAGGTAAAGCGGCGCGTCCGCAAATCAGTAGGTCGCGGCACGCACCTCTACACACGTCCGTGGTCGCGGGTTCGAGTCGGCCCCTCGCCACATTTTGTTGTTGTTGTTGGGTTTTTTTTTGGGGGGGTGTCATCATCTTTTTTAAAGGAGAGGGGAGTGGGCGGAAGGGAGGGGGCACCACCACATATTTTTTTGTCTCTTTTCTTCATTATTTACATCTAACCAGTTCTTTTTCTTCTTCGATCGCTCAGACAGGTTCCTATCAATTATGAACGCAGATGCTTCATGCTGCCGTGCGGAGCACGGGTTTATCTAGTTCATTATAATACTGACGAAGTAAGTCTACAAAAATGATCAAATTGATCTAGGTGCATGATAGACTGAATCCTTGTGGAAAACAGTCCTAGTAAAAGAATGCGAGGAATTAGTGTGTCGGTTTTACAGATCTATGTTACAAGTACGGGTTTTAAGGATTGGAAACGTCAATAAGAAATCAGCTTCAAACCTGCAATACATGTAGAGGAATTTCGACTAAAAAACCCGGTAACAAACGTCATAATTGGATGACCAGTTGAAACACGTGGCGGACCGAGATTTATAGATTTGAATGAGTAGGTCCCAAGTCTAGCGCATCGTTCAGTCATTCTTTGGGTTAGCAAGGAAAAAGAAAAATGGTGCTTTACGTCCTCTCTGTCTGGAACAGACACATATGGGACATTTGTAAATACAAAGATGGTGGGAACAATACTGGAGGCAATGTCCGAAGGCAGTGGAACACCACTAAAGTCCCGATTTTTAAAAAACAATACAGATAGGTGTAGCGGTAACCACGCCTCGGTTAAACCTCATTGGCTATGGTACCGCCACAATCTTTTTACCAGATGGGTTAGCAAGGTGGTCTATTGTGTCGAAAGTTAGTGCGTACAGTCAGCGCTTTGGCGAAGCGTTGCTCGCGTCACAAGGAAAGGACAGGGAACTTTGAAGGTGACCTTCACCAAAACCGATGCATCCACATGTCACTTTGTTGATCTATGCTTTCCACTCTAAGACTTCCGAAGTGGGAAATCGCATTGTAAAAGCTAGGAAGGTTATCACAAGCCAAATTAATTTGGTTTTGCTGTTCTGGAAAATGTAATGTTCATTGTTCACGATTTTATTGGGATTTCTTTGTTCAAATGGTCAAAGCATGTGTTTGTCATGGTAGTTGAGGGGACATGAGTTGTTTGGGGGAAATGGATAACGGATGTATGAATCAGTTCTTTGGGTTCCTAATATTAATTGAACTGACAATCTACTAAGAGTATTTAAATAATAATCAGGGATATTTCGATTTTATGTTTCATAGTTGTAGTAAGAAGAGAAATTGTGGGTTGCTTATTTTGATGCAAACATTTTTCCATTGTTATAAAGTGACATTGGCCACAAGCCTTACATACAGAGCGAGGGTGTGGTAACTCTCCAATTGTGTCCAGGTGTGGCTTGTCATTGCTGGTTGTGTTGGCTTGTTTAGCCAGTAAAGATTCCCTGAAGGTTAAAGGGAAGGAATGTGCATTGGAAGTGTTTAGTGTCAACTGTAAGACATGTAGTAGAAAGGCAAACATGATAATTGGTTCTATATCATACTTGTCATTGTGTAACTGGGAACTGGGTTTTACAGTTTATATGGATTTAATAATCCAGGAAAAATGTATGTTACCCTGGCAATGTTTTCTGTTTGCAAGTTAGTTATTTGTTTCTTTTATGTCTTACAGGTGTGTTCTGCTGAGCTTGAAATAAACACCAAATAAACCACTCCATGTGGCCCTGTGGTTAATTGGAGAGAAAGAGATCTCTACGTTCCTTCCCCTCCTCTGAAGTCCTGCAAAACCCCTTTCCCCACCCTTCCACCCCTTTCAACATCTATTGTACACCATTTGTGGTGTATGTGTGGCTGAGAGAATGTCCATCTAGTGTAGTGAAGGTCCTAGAGGCGGGATAGAGGGTCCTTGTGGCATTGCGAATGCTAAAAATAATTCTTCTAGTGCATCCCTGGGACCCCCTGCACATTCTTTTAGAGGGTCCTTTAGGATTTTAGTGCTTCATAGACCCCCAAATGGGGGTCCCTGGGAGCCCTGACGGTACTCACCCTTTCTTTTTTGGTTTGTTTTTTAATTCAATTTCTTTCTGTGGCAGATGCCTAGATGGAGAAGTGTTTTGCTCCACCACCAGCCTGACACCCTTCCCTGTGAAGGACACACCTGCTGAGTTTGTCATCAACTGCTGACACGATGGATCAACAGTACCGCTTCCTCCACCCATCATTCCTCCCCCAACACCAGAGCTGTTCACTGATGAACGTGCCTCCTCCGATGAACCAGCTTCCATGGCAGAACTATCCCATGAACCTGGCAGAGCGGTGGATGATGTTTGCTGCCAACGGCAACCGACCTCTGGGTCAAGGTCAAGGCTATGCTGGTCCGGCGTGGGGGATGCCGAACTGCTTTCATCCAGGCCCCAACCAGGGTACTCCATTCCCCGTACAAATCTCGCACCCATGCGGCACGCCCAGACCACCGTTTATGTCCAATCCTAGAACTCCAACCCCTTTGTATACCCCACAGCCCATACCATCGTGGATTTCCAATCGCCACCAAGGTGTGTTGCCAGGGATGAAGCAGGATCAGCCGTTTCCACCACCCCTACAGCCCATGCAGGGAAATGCAGCAGCCTCACGGATGCCACAGTCATGTGCTGCTCCAAGACCACTGTTGACCCCCATGTCCAACCAGTATGATCAATGCATGCCCCGAATGATGAACCAGAATCGTCCATTTCCAGGCCCCTCCCCTGCAGGCATGCCTCAGGCATGCGCTATCCTGAGACCAGCTATGAGTATGACGCCCACGTCTCAGCTGTGCAAAACCCCAACGTCCCCGCTCACCCCAATCCCCAGCCTCTGTCAGAGAGGGTCTGAGATGGGCAATCCTTGTACACCACAAATGATCCAGCCTTTGATGTCCACCAACCCTTATCGAGAGCCTGACACGGACAACCCCCCTAGACCAGAAATGACTCAGCCCCTCATGTCTCACCACTCTCCAAGTGTGGCCGAGAGGAATCCGTTTCCAACAGCGCAGCTTGAGCCCATGTTACATTGTCCTGCCAACCCCGGCCTTCTCTCGAATGGGCCGGTGCCAGGCCCAGTAGATGCAAGGTTTGCGGTTGCCAGGGATACATGCACACCGTTGCCTCAACAGACGCATCCCTTGCCACCGACGCAGCCCATGTTTCCCCATCCTGCCACTCCCAACACCGATGCTCCCCAGTCTGAGACCATTTCAGGCTCGATGCGTTCAGAGATACGCATTGCCCGAGAGGCATCTGCACCCCTACCTGAACAGAGACACCCATTTTCAGCGGCTCAGCGATCCTCTCACAAAGACTTTTCACAATCCTCTGAACTTCTAAGCGGCAATGATGATGCGAGCAACGCTCTCCCATCCGATCAAGTGAACGCTAACTTTAGGTGCAGTTCTGCCAATCCTCAGGCTGAGTGTATTCAGTCGACCGTTCAAACCCGCAATCAGACAAGCGAGGTCAACTCTAGGAGGTCTGACAACATGAACAAAATGGTCAATTATTTTCAGCTGGCAAGTTTACGGCAGAAGTTGGCGTGCTACAGACTGGGCCGCTTTTCTGACAGTGCTGCGTCGTGTGTTGAAAACTTGGAGAGCGAGGAAACTTCTTCCTCGGAAACTTCCCGCAATGTGTGTCAGTGTGTGAGGAACCCGTTCTCCTGTCGTCTCCACAATCCTTTGGAATCTCCTGGTTCTTCGACAGGTTCCGACAACAGAATGCCACCTCAACACACAGAAAAGCCCTCTCTGTCAAAGACAAACCAGAGTAGCGTGTCTGAGACTACCTCGGAAGAAGACCTTCACCAAATGGCCTGGGACCTGCTGGAGAAAGACATTCACGTCATGAAACAATCCTACGCTACTTATGGCCGACAGGACAAGGACAATCAGACTATAGCCCAAGTCGGGCAATCTCACTCAGTTTCAGGCTCTCGCCCACATGTTGATTCACCTGGGAAGAAGTTTGATTCTCAGAACAAAGAAGTTATGTCTTGTGTGTCTCCACAGACCCCTGGTTCTAGAGAATCCTCTGGATGCTACCAGGAGCCTGTCTCTCCCTCCTCTGAGCTCCGCAGTGGGTCAGATTCCACAGATTTGCAGAATGTGACGAACATTTATGATCACACCTGCATGATGTGTTTGAAAACCTTTTGCAGTCGAGAAGAGGTCAACAGTCATCTTTGGGAGCACATAAATGAAACCAGTGGACATCTCGTCAAAGGTAGGGTTGCATCAGCTCTAGAAATAAGACACAACACTGAGCCAGGAAAAGCTGGCACAACAGAAAGTGAAACTCCACAGCCAGAGAAAGGGACGTTGAAGACTGAACCAGTCGGCAACAATCCTCTCCTGGCTTCTCTGCTGGGCAAAGGAATCGCCATTGTGGAACCTCTCAGAGGAAACTGTCCCAGAAAGGAATGTGTGCACGTTCATCGCGGTCACTGCGACATGGAAATCCACCCTACCTTGTGCTCCCCTGGTAAAGTTAGGGAGGAATCGTCGGGCACACCCAGCAAGCGTTGTAATTTGGAGAGCAAAAAGGTCAAGAACTGTTTATCAGATACACAAAAGGAGCGAAGGGATTTGGAGAGTGGTGCAAACCTATGTTCGCCTATGAAACGAAAGGAGAGGTCTTTGTTAGCAATGCACGATGTTCATTGTAATTTGGAGAGCCACCAAGGCAAAAGGAACCTATCGGATAAACACAGGAGTCTTGTTGAATTGAAGCATGCTACAAAACTATCTTACCCTACCAAAGGCTTGGACGATTCGTCGGTTACGCTCAGCAGTCGTTTGGAGAGCCACCAAGGCAAAAGGAACCTATCGGATAAACACAGGAGTCTTGTTGAATTGAAGCATGCTACAAAACTATCTTACCCTACCAAAGGCTTGGACGATTCGTCAGTTACGCTCAGCAGTCGTTTGGAGAGCCACCAAGGCAAAAGGAACCCATTATCGGATAAACACAGGAGTCTTGTTGAATTGAAGTCTGTTGCAAAACAATTTTCCCCATGCAAAGGTATGGAGGAATCTTCTGTTACACTCGGAAGTCATTGTAGTTTGGAGAACAACAAAGACAAGAACTCTTCATTAAAGAAAGAAAAGGGGCGTAGAGATTTAGAGAGCGGTGCGAAGCTGTGTTCTCTTACTAAGCAGAAGGAGAGGCCTTTACCAGGTACGCATAGCAGTTGCAACACGGACAGTAACAAAGACAAGAACTGTTTATCGGATACACAGAAAAATCGTGGTTTGGAATACGAGTCAGAGTCAATCCGCTCTAACCAATGCAAGGAGAACCGCGGTGCGGAGAAACATCCAAAGCGATGTTCACCTAGTAAAAGCAAAAACACTTTATCAGGGGCACAAAGGGGCCGTAAAGGAAGTTTGGAGAGTGATTCAAAGCTAGCTTCCCCTGATAACGACAAGATGTTTTTATCCGACATTCAAATAAATCTGTGTGGGTTGGATAGAAGTGTGACAGTCTATCATAATGACACTGACAAAGGCAAGGAGATCTCCGTATCAGTTAGACACAACGATCAGAGGTATTCGGTGCTCCATCCAAAGTTATGCTTCGATAGAAAAAGGAAGGACAACTCTTTATGGGGTACAAAAACTCAGAAACAAGTGTTCTCTGCTCATGTGATGCTGGACAAAATTGCCATTCGAGGCCCTAAAGACTCTGAACAAAAGTCTTCTGATTCTTCACAAATTGAGGTTAGCGATGCTAAGTGCATTACACCGTCTTCAAGTTTGCAGAAGGAAGGTAGTAATAAAGGTTCTGTTGATTTGAATAACCAGGACTTGGGAGCCACCGAAACCAAGTCCAGAAAAGACAAAAAGGGGTCAGTTTCTTCAAGCCTTGTGAAACATTCCAAAGCGGGTTCCGGGATTGTGAAGCCCATGCATTCTGCTCCGCATAAAACGCGTGGAGGTAAACTAGATAAGGACTGTACACACACTAAAGAGCCTGGAGGTAAACTAGATAAGGACTGTACACACACTAAAGAGCCTGGAGGTAAACTAGATAAGGACTGTACACGCTCTAAGGAGCCTGGAGGTAAACTAGATAAGGACTGTACACGCTCTAAGGAGCCTGGAGGTAAACTAGATAAGGACTGTACACGCTCTAAGGAGCCTGGAGGTAAACTAGATAAGGACTGTACACGCTCTAAGGAGCCTGGGGGTAAACTAGATAAGGACTGTACACGCTCTAAGGAGCCTGGGGGTAAACTAGATAAGGACTGTACACGCTCTAAGGAACGATCAGGGTCTTGCACAAGTGTTGCATGCAAAGCTGCAGTAGAAGTCAGAGACCGGGTTGCCAACAAAACCAGCTTTTTCCACGATTCAAAATCTTGTAGTTCAAAACAGCAGTGCTGTGTCCAAGACAGTGCAAGGAAGAACCAAGAAGAAGGCAGTTTGTGCAGCACAGGTAAAACGTGTGTAGAGAAGAACAAACAAGTAGAAAACTGTTTATACTCGGAAGATGCACCATTGCTGCCCAGTGGTCAGAAGCAGCAGAAAAGAACAGACCGCAATACATTGCTGCCCAGTGGTCAGAAGCAGCAGAAAAGAACAGACAGCAGTACATTACTGCCCAGTGGTCAGAACCAGCAGAAAAGAACAGACAGCAATACATTGCTGCCCAGTGGTCAGAAGCAGCAGAAAAGAACAGACAGCAGTACATTACTGCCCAGTGGTCAGAAGCAGCAGAAAAGAACAGACAGCAGTACATTACTGCCCAGTGGTCAGAAGCAGCAGAAAAGAACAGACAGCAGTACATTACTGCCCAGTGGTCAGAAGCAGCAGAAAAGAACAGACAGCAGTACATTACTGCCCAGTGGTCAGAACCAGCAGAAAAGAACAGACAGCAGTACATTACTGCCCAGTGGTCAGAAGCAGCAGAAAAGAACAGACAGCAGTACATTACTGCCCAGTGGTCAGAACCAGCAGAAAAGAACAGACAGCAGTACATTGCTGCCCAGTGGTCAGAACCAGCAGAAAAGAACAGACAGCAGTACATTACTGCCCAGTGGTCAGAACCAGCAGAAAAGAACAGACAGCAGTACATTACTGCCCAGTGGTCAGAAGCAGCAGAAAAGAACAGACAGCAGTACATTGCTGCCCAGTGGTCAGAACCAGCAGAAAAGAACAGACAACAGTACATTACTGCCCAGTGGTCAGAACCAGCAGAAAAGAACAGACAGCAGTACATTACTGCCCAGTGGTCAGAAGCAGCAGAAAAGAACAGACAGCAGTACATTGCTGCCCAGTGGTCAGAACCAGCAGAAAAGAACAGACAGCAGTACATTACTGCCCAGTGGTCAGAAGCAGCAGAAAAGAACAGACAGCAGTACATTGCTGCCCAGTGGTCAGAACCAGCAGAAAAGAACAGACAGCAGTACATTACTGCCCAGTGGTCAGAAGCAGCAGAAAAGAACAGACAGCAATACATTACTGCCCAGTGGTCAGAAGCAGCAGAAAAGAACAAACAGCAGTAAGTGTTCAGAAGATGCGCCATTACTGCCCAGTGGTCAGAACCAGAAAAGAGCAGACAGCACATTACTGCCCAGTGGTCAGAACAAGAAAGGAGCAGACAGCAGTACATTACTGCCCAGTGGTCAGAAGCTGCAGAAAAGAGCAGACAGCAGTGAGTGTTCAGAAGGTGCAACTTTCCCTATGGGAAGCCCAAACTCGGTGTCTATGAGTTGGACAAAACCCATAAAGCCTAACCCCAAAGAGGTAGCGTCAGTGTTCAAAGTGAGGCAAATCGTGAACAGTCTCAAAAACAAGTTTAAGCGCAGATCTACCGCACAGTCGCTGAGTGATAAACCAGACACCAGTGTCAAGAAAGATGTCGCCCAATACAAACAGACATCAAGTGTGACCAAGAGAATTGCTCAAAGCTTGGGCAGTGTCGCAGTGGAAGAAGGAAAACATGATAAAGAGGCGTCTAGCAAGGCAAAGACAAGTGAAGCAGACGTTGCTAACGCGTCTAAATCTACGAACGAAGAGAATCAAGAAACGGCCGCAACTATGGCGTCACAAAGACACAAATATTTAGAAAATGTGTATTGTGCAAATTGCAATATAGTGTTTGCGAAAAGAAGGTTCTATGAACACGCCTGTTTTATAAAAGATAGCGAAATCATTGAGATCAGCGATGCTACAGACGCCAGTGAGGAAGAAACGGGGGAGGAAGCGGGTCAGAAAGAGGCTAACCACCACGCAATGGATAGTAGAGAACGCACTGAGAATAAGCTCCCTGCAGTAAAAGGTAAAGACAAATTGAAAGTGGACGAAAGGCAAAAATATGTGGAGGAAAGTAGTGATTGTGATGAGGTGATTCTGATACCCACTGTTGACGCTGTGGAAAAGGAGGGCACCGCCTCAACAGACGCGCACCATCACACAGAGAAATGCGAAAAACGCACTGATGTTACAGAAAAGTGCAAACATGTTGCAGAGAAATTGAAATTAGAAGAAAAGCAAAAACGTGTTGAAGGTTGCCAAGAAGGTGCAAAGGGACGGACAGAGAACAAACAAAAACCTGTTGATAAACAAACTATGAGAAAGCACAAATATATTGCTAGAGCGACTGCAGAAATACAGAAATGTCTTGATAAAGAAACCGCAGAGAAGCACAAATGTGTGGATAGACACGCGGCAGAGAAGCGCAGGAAAAGCGAAGAGAGAGAGATGAGTAGAAAGCGGAAATGCTCAGAAGGCTGCCCCATAGAAAAGCGCAGGAAAAGCGAAGAGAGAGAGATGAGTAGAAAGCGGAAATGCTCAGAAGGATGCCCCATAGAAAAGCGCAAACAGGTTCAGGATAGAAAGGCGGGTGAAGAGAAACAGACTGTGGCAGAAAAGCATAGCGGTGCGAAGAGAGCAGAAAAACGCAGGTCACCCATTATTGACACTGAACAACGTAAAGCAAAACTTCCTAAATGCGTTGAAAAGGTCGGCGATTCCAACGGTCACTTGATGGATGTTAAAGACGCTAAAAAGATATCGTCAAAACGCATCAATCCACCCACATCCAAAAAACTTCAACAACCGACAACTAAACGTCATAAGAATGTCCTGACTCCAAGCGATTCTTCAGACTTGGAAGACTTTGAAACGCTCCCGCCAAAACGTGTCGACTCGGATCATTTAAATCCATCGAAAGCGCCGAAGAAGAAACGCAGTCTGTTGCTGTGTCGCAAGAAGAAACAGCAGAAACCAGCTACTATGAAGCCGGTGAGAAAGGAGAAAGCGAAAGTTGAGTGGGATGAGTCGACACTGAGCTGTGATGTTTGTCAACAAAGGTTCTCCTCCAGAGGAGGTCTTCTCTACCACTGGCAAAATACGCACAAGGAAGATCTGTTTTGACTTTGGGGACTTGACTTGGCTCAGCTTTGTTGTACCATATTATAACTTTTGGCTGTGTCTTTTTCCCACAAACAGTTGACATGATTTGTTGTTTTGTGCCATTGGGTTTTTCAAGAAAAGTTTGTCGCCATAATCTGTGTTAAGACTCGAGTACTCTCTCCCTGATCCGAAGCATTTTGGAGAAATAGTTGTCTAAATTTCAAAGGAATGAATCTGTCTCGAGACTGGAGTCGTATTATCTCTTTGATCCGAAGTATTTTGGAGAAATTGTCAAAATTCCAAAGGAATGAACCTGCGGTGAGACTGGACTACTCTCTCTCTCTGATCCAAGCATTTTGGAGAAAGTGTTGTCGAACTTTGAAAGGAATTGAAAAGGAACTTAATAGACCCACCGACCCACCACGATTAAGTCCCTTGTTTTTTCTGGGTAGCTGTGACCCACATACAAATGCCCCCAACTTCAAATTGAGTCTCTTTAACATGTTTCGTTTTCAATTTGGGGGCATTTGTATGGGAGTCAAGCCTGGTCAAAACAAGATTTCGTACCAGCTATAAGAGGGAAAACACGTGAATCCCGTGATTTTGACACGTGATCTTGTGGGTCTTTAAGAAAAGAGAAAGAACTATGCAATGGCCGTCCATCACAAATTGTGTACTTGGTGCTTATTGAGCCTTATGAACTATAAAGACGGGGTTGTGTTCAAATCTTCAGGTGTGTTTTTTCTCCTCGTTTATTCCCCAGGATTACTTTTGAGGGCAAGTGAATCTCACTTCTTACATATATCTATAGCAATATTGGAGACTCGTTTTTAATTCAGTTGGTGGGGTTTTTGTCAGGGTTGTTATTGTTTATACTTTTATTTTACTTGCTCAATCACTGCCTTCATAATATGTTTGTCCCTAGCTCTGTGTGTGTGTCTATGAGTATGTGCTTGCACAGCAGTGCATACTCGTGTGTGTGTGTGTGTGTGTATGTGCTTGCATAGCAGTGTATACTCGTGTGTGTGTGTGTGTCTATGTGCTTGCATAGCAGTGCATACTCGTGTGTGTGTGTGTGTGTGTGTATGTGCTTGCACAGCAGTGCATACTCGTGTGTGTGTGTGTCTATGTGCTTGCACAGCAGTGCATACTCGTGTGTGTGTGTGTGTGTGTGTCTATGTGCTTGCACAGCAGTGCATACTCGTGTGTGTTTATGTGCTTGCACAGCAGTGCATACTCGTGTGTGTGTGTGTGTGTGTGTGTGTGCTTGCACAGCAGTGCATACTCGTGTGTGTGTGTGTGTGTGTGTGTGTCTGTGCAAGTGTTCTCCGTTATGCTTGCAAGTGCATTCTCCGTTATTACTCATGGTATTTGAACGTCTTTTGTTTTGACTAGAAATGCCAATTCACAATACACAATGACAATGCAAAGAACAATCAAAACAGCATTTGAAACGAGGAAAACTGATGCAGGTGCTACTCTAGTGGGTTGCCTGTCCTGGTCCTTCAGTGGTGTTCTGCTCTTAGGATTGTTGGGATGAACAGAAAACGGAACTAGTATGCCAGTGAGTGTGACTGCTGTGTGCTATATAGACTTGGGTTCAGTGTCTATCATGTCACGCCGGTCTGTCGTTTCTGACTATGCCAGCCAAAACTGAAAAGAGATAGCAAACAGGGAAGTTGCGTTCAGGTGGGCTAGGCTAGAAATTTTAAAAAAAGTTTATTATTTATAGTCGATTGTTTATACTTGAGTACGAGTGGAGATGCCTTGCCCAAGGTACATCTGCACTCGGAGGAATTACCGAAAAATATGCGAAAAAGGTGTGGGATACTGGATATTGAGGGTAGAACACCAGACGAAGAGTATCATTCTTCGATCTCAGGTGTCACAAAATGAATCTGTTTGTTGACATACCCTGGCTAAAAAGACTCCATGGATCATCCCAACAGCGGAAGCACTTGGACACTAGCATCAGCTAGGGATGAGAACATTGTGTGTGACCGTTTGATTACTCCGCCATGTGGGCAGCCAAACTCCGAGAATTGCAATTGAAGCAGATTTGTTGGTGTATTTTGTGCATGTTGGTTTTACTTGCCCGGTACTCAGTTTACTAACTGCCATCCAAATGATATTTTTGTAGAAAGTATTGCATTTTCTGCAAGGAAGTGTGTGTATGCCCGTGTGCCTGCCTCTGTGTGTGCGTGTGCGTGTGCGCATGTCATACATGGCCAATGTACTACCACCAAATTGGCGATTTTGTGTATAATTGTGTCTCTGCAGTGAAGAGTGTGTTCATGTGTGTGTGTGTATGCACCTGCATTTGTGCGAGTGTGGTGCGAATGTGTGCCTGTCACATTTTTTTTGTTTCTGCGACACAATTCTCCACATTATTCCTGCTGTGCGATGCTAAGAAAGCAGTGTTTACCAACATCGAATGTGAACCGTGTTGTTCTTTCATGCTGATCTAAGTACTTGAGGGTTTTATGCGGGATTTTATGCCACAAAAACGTAACTGTCATTCATCTTCATGAAAAGCCAGAAGGTTCTACACTGGAACCTCCCTTATAAGACACCCCCCCCCTCCCCATTAAGACTCCACCCCACTTAAAGACCCACCACGTCACGTGTCGAAATCACGGTTTTCACGTGTTTTCCCTCTTATAGCTGGTAAGAAATCTTTAAACAATCTTCCTATCAAGTATCATAAGAGGGAATGTGACACGTGACATACTTCCCTGATACCAGGGACCCTCATTTGGGGTGTCTATGAAGCACTAAAATTCTAAAGGACCCTCTAAGCGAATGTGCAGTGGGTCCCAGGGATGCACTAGAAACATTCTTTTTAGCATTCACAATGCCACTGGGACCCTCTATCCCGCTTCTAGGACCCTCTATACTGTAAGTGGAGTCCCTGTGACCCCTTGTTTTGCGGGACGATTGGGAGCCCTGGATACATTGCCCTTCTTTGTAAGTACCTCCCTTAAACAACTCCATCCCACTTAAGTGGTTAAGACCTTATTTTGGATGATTTTTCAAGGCATTTGTGCATGACTGTGTGTGCAGAGAGGTCTGTTCGTGTGTGTGCTTGCCTGTGAATGTGTGTGTGTGCCTGTCAGTTTTTGGTTCTATAACATTCTCCACATTATTCCGGTTGTGCAATATTAACAAAACGACGTTTACCAGCATCGAATGTGAACAGTGTTGTGCCTTTCAGGCTGATCAAAGTACTTGAGGGTTGTATGCCACAACTGAAAACGTAACTGTCATTCATCTTCACGAACAGCCAGAAAGTTCTACCACAAAAGGAACGAACAAGGCTGATGAAGTTTTTTGGCATTTCACCAAGATGACTGGAAATGCGTTTTGGCATTTAAGGCCGTGTACACGTGTGTACACAGCAGACGCGGAAATCCCATGCGCAATCCGTAAATAAGTGAAAGAAAGGAGAAAAATAAGCGCACGTCCGTATTTCCCCTAATCTGTATATATATTTGTCTTCCTTCTTTCTTTTACTTTCAAATGTATGGTTTTCCGTGCGTAATTTCCGCGTCTGCGTGCCCACCCTTAGGCCGTGTACACACATAAGCGGATATTCCATGCGGAAACCCGTGCGCAATCCATAAATAAGTGAAACAAACAAGGGAAAAGATTTGCGCAAGTGTCGGAATTTCCCCCTATATGCGTAAACTTCTATCCTTCTTTCTTCTACTTATTTAGGATTTTCCGTACGGAACTTACGCGTCTAATGTGTTCCTAGTCTCAAAATGTTGCCCCCCCCCCTCCGACAATCACTTTTCCCCTAGACAACGAAAGCATAATTCCAGTGATTTTGTACATGCGTTATGTGCCTTTCCTCAAATGTATAATGTCCTGTTATTTTCACCAGCCGTTAAGCGAAGCTGGTAATGTTTTTACTGGTGTGTGTCTGTGTTCGTGACTGGCTGACTATGTTAACGGTTGAACGGAGGGAGCTAGTACCCTCAAACTTTGCATGCGCCCCTGCACCTTATAATACGACTTATAATAGAAAATGTAATTAAAAAAATTGTGTTTTGTGAAAACATTGGTGTGTGTCTTATACAGTGGAACCTCCCTTATACGACCTTCAAAAATAATCCCAAACGAGGTCTTATAAGGGAGGTAATTTTAATACTTACAAAGAACGGCAATGTCTCAGAGAAGTAGGTCTTATGTGGGAGGGAGTCTTATAAGGGAGGTTCCACTGTAGTCCAAAAAATATGGCAGTGTACTTAGGATATCTAGGCCAAGTTCAAAAATGAAGGTCAAAGGGCAGGGTCACTGGAAAAGAGAGTTGCGCAGCTGGTGATATAGCGTCTCAATGCTCTAGTTTCCCCACACATTCACTATGGCTATGGAGGTGTGGTTTGTGTTGGTTTTTCCCCTTTCAGACATCGAATGCATCATTTTTACGTTTGTCTTTTCTTTCCCCAGAAAAGGAATGTGTAATTCCAGGCCAGCTTTTACCCTGGGCATCAGATGCATACTTTCAGATTTCTCTCTCTCGGAGACTGATATGTGTACTAAAACATGTGTTTATATGGTGTGAAATTGTCATGTAAAGATCAAACATTGTGTAATGTGTATATATCAAAAAGAAAGACGTGTAATGCAATGAATTTAAGGCAAAGATGATGCAAACAAAAAGAGAAAGTAAGTCACTTTTACACATGTAATATTGTCAGCGTAATATTATTTGACCAAAGATTTGGCCATTTCTTTCATTTTTTTCGTCAAGCGTACATGTGAATGTTTGACGTTTTATTTTCACTCCTTCGTTTCATTTTGCAGATTGGCTCATTTGTTTTATTTCCCAGAGATTTACTTCTTTCTTTTTTGTTTTATTTTGGTTGGTTTTTGTTTTGTTTTGAAATAAAAATCGGCTCATTTGCTTCGTTTTCCAAAAGATGCCATTTTGTATCTTAAACTTTTAGGTTTTTTTAATATTCAGTCACTTGTTTGATCAAGAGTTTACATTTTAGAAGCTAAGCTTTCGCCTGCATGTGTGATCGATCAACTCTTCACTCGCCCAGTACATCACTCTACACTCCCACCAAGTGCAGAGACATTCACTGCCAAGTACCCTGCCATGTGTTTGTCTATCTTTAGAGCTGATGTCACCGTTTCTTCTGTTAACTAACGCATGTGCGCTTGAAAAAAATAGCTACTCACCTCGTTGGTTGAGATGCAACGGACAACATAAAACGTTAAAAAAACACAACCCCATTGCGTTAGAAGAGTTGAATGCTAAGGAGAATGTTTAATTTCTAGTCAAATTCAGTCATTTTGTCCGCTGCGCATTATAATGGTAACAATTGGTAGCTGCGCATTATAATGGTACAAATTGGTAGCAAGTAGTAGAGGGTTTCGGAAAACGTACAAATCCAGGGTTAGGCTACCCAAAATGTTTTGGTTTTTCAGTTTCAGATTAGATTAAATGTTTTTCTTGCGTGTGCTACATTTCATTGTTCTGGCACTGGGTGGGGCTAATTCGCTGCATAAGATAGAACAGATTTTCACAGGGAGGGTTCAATTTGAGACCCATCTTGAACTTTGGGATAAAGTGTTTGAGTAAATGATGTTTGCTTATACAGTTGATTTTGTTTGATGTCATGAAAAATTTCCGTTTTATTGTTTATAGATACAAATAATTTCAAGTTTGGTTCTGCAATATTGATTGTTCAATGTTTTATATAGGAGAAAAAAAGTGTTATCCGTTTCCTACAATTGATCATGGTTGTTTCTTTTATATATTTTTTTAACGAAAATTGAGCGAGTAAAAGTTTTCCTTGTTGAAAAGTTTCTGTGAAAAAACAATTGTCTGTTTTTGTTGTTGAATGTGTGATGCATAACAATGTTTTGATACATCTCTGTATCTTTCTCTGTCCCTGTCCACATCTGTATGCATGTCTTTGCGCACACAAAAATGACAATCTATGGGCACAGGGTATGTGTGGGGGGCAGTCGTTCATGGCCTTTGTATGTATCCACACCCTACCCTCCATTCAAGGATGACAACGCTCGCCCCCACAGGGCAAGGGTGGTCTATGGGCACAGAATGGAGTGTGTGTCGTTCATTGGCCTCTGTATGTATCCACACCCTACCCTCCATTCAGATGCTGCAGGCTGAGTGGCAGGCGCTTCCACAGAGGATCTTCACCACCCTGGTCAACTCCATGAGGACTCGCTGCGTTGAGTGCCAGAACAGCCATGGCGGATACACGCATTACTGAACTTTTGGGAGCATCAGAATGCCCTGTCTTGTGATTTCAATGACTTTGGGAAATCAAATTTCGATACGTACCCACTTTGATCAAATGTACAGACCAAACGATTGCTCGAAATTGAAGGCATGTGTATCGTTATCACTAAAGCATTGAATTAAATGTTGGCCAAAATTCAACGCATTGGCTTTCTTATTTGGAAAGTTATGAATTAGTTTGCAAGTGATCCTTAACTTTTTGTGGATAGCGTTCATTGGTTCTGCAATATTGATTGTTCAATGTTTTATATAGGAGAAAAAAAGTGTTATCCGTTTCCTACAATTGATCCTTTGTATGTATCCACACCCTACTCTGTCCATTCAACACTATGGGCACAGGGCACAGTGTGTGTGTGTGTCGTTCATTGCCTTTGTATGTATCCACACCCTACCCTCCATTCAACCTATGGGCACAGTGTGTGTGTGTCATTCACTATGCTTTTGTATGTATCCACACCCTACCCTCCATTCAACCTATGGCTTTGTATGTATCCACACCCTACCCTTGGGCACAGTGTGTGTGTGTGTCGTGGGTATGTATCACACCCTACCCTGTGTATGTGCACAGTGTGTGTGTGTCGTTCATTGCCTTTGTATGTATCCACACCCTACCCTCCATTCAATCTATGGGCACAGTGTGTGTGTGTCGTTCATTGCCTTTGTATGTATCCACACCCTACCCTCCATTCAACCTATGGGCACAGTGTGTGTGTGTATGTATCCACACCCAACCCTCGTTCATTGCCTTTGTATGTATCCACACCCTACCCTCCATTCAATCTATGGGCACAGTGTGTGTGTGTGTGTTCATGTTTTGTATGTATCGTTCATGGCCTTTGTATGTATCCACACCCTACCCTCCATTCAAACTATGGGCACAGTGTGTGTGTGTGTCGTTCATGGCCTTTGTATGTATCCACACCCTACCCTCCATTCAACCTATGGGCACAGTGTGTGTGTGTGTGTGTCGTTCATGGGCACAGTGTTTGTATGTATCCACACCCTACCCTCCATTCAATCTATGGGCACAGTGTGTGTGTGTGTGTCGTTCATGGCCTTTGTATGTATCCACACCCTACCCTCCATTCAATCTATGGGCACAGTGTGTGTGTGTGTCGTTCATGGCCTTTGTATGTATCCACACCCTACCCTCCATTCAATCTATGGGCACAGTGTGTGTGTGTGTCGTTCATGGCCTTTGTATGTATCCACACCCTACCCTCCATTCAACCTATGGGCACAGTGTGTGTGTGTGTCGTTCATGGCCTTTGTATGTATCCACACCCTACCCTCCATTCAATCTATGGGCACAGTGTGTGTGTGTGTCGTTCATGGCCTTTGTATGTATCCACACCCTACCCTCCATTCAATCTATGGGCACAGTGTGTGTGTGTGTCGTTCATGGCCTTTGTATGTATCCACACCCTACCCTCCATTCAATCTATGGGCACAGTGTGTGTGTGTGTCGTTCATGGCCTTTGTATGTATCCACACCCTACCCTCCATTCAACCTATGGGCACAGTGTGTGTGTGTGTGTGTGTCGTTCATGGCCTTTGTATGTATCCACACCCTACCCTCCATTCAACCTATGGGCACAGTGTGTGTGTGTGTCGTTCATGGCCTCTGTATGTATCCACACCCTACCCTCCATTCAACCTATGGGCACAGTGTGTGTGTGTGTCGTTCATGGCCTTTGTATGTATCCACACCCTACCCTCCATTCAACCTATGGGCACAGTGTGTGTGTGTGTCGTTCATGGCCTTTGTATGTATCCACACCCTACCCTCCATTCAACCTATGGGCACAGTGTGTGTGTGTGTCGTTCATGGCCTTTGTATGTATCCACACCCTACCCTCCATTCAACCTATGGGCACAGTGTGTGTGTGTGTCGTTCATGGCCTTTGTATGTATCCACACCCTACCCTCCATTCAACCTATGGGCACAGTGTGTGTGTGTGTCGTTCATGGCCTTTGTATGTATCCACACCCTACCCTCCATTCAATCTATGGGCACAGTGTGTGTGTGTGTGTCGTTCATGGCCTTTGTATGTATCCACACCCTACCCTCCATTCAACCTATGGGCACAGTGTGTGTGTGTGTCGTTCATGGCCTTTGTATGTATCCACACCCTACCCTCCATTCAATCTATGGGCACAGTGTGTGTGTGTGTCGTTCATGGCCTTTGTATGTATCCACACCCTACCCTCCATTCAACCTATGGGCACAGTGTGTGTGTGTGTCGTTCATGGCCTTTGTATGTATCCACACCCTACCCTCCATTCAATCTATGGGCACAGTGTGTGTGTGTGTCGTTCATTGCCTTTGTATGTATCCACACCCTACCCTCCATTCAACCTATGGGCACAGTGTGTGTGTGTGTGTCGTTCATGGCCTTTGTATGTATCCACACCCTACCCTCCATTCAACCTATGGGCACAGTGTGTGTGTGTGTGTGTGTGTGTGTCGTTCATGGCTTTTGTATGTATCCACACCCTACCCTCGTTGTATCCACACCCTACCCTCCATTCAATCTATGGGCACAGTGCGTTCATTTTGTATGTATCCACACCCTACCCTCCATTCAATGGCCTATGGGCACAGTGTGTGTGTGTGTCGTTCATGGCCTTTGTATGTATCCACACCCTACCCTCCATTCAACCTATGGGCACAGTGTGTGTGTGTGTGTGTGTATGTATCCACACCCTACCCTCCATTCAAACTATGGGCACAGTCATTGCCTTTGTATGTATCCACACCCTACCCTCCATTCAATCTATGGGCACAGTGTGTGTGTGTGTCGTTCATGGCCTTTGTATGTATCCACACCCTACCCTCCATTCAATCTATGGGCACAGTGTGTGTGTGTGTCGTTCATGGCCTCTGTATGTATCCACACCCTACCCTCCATTCAACCTATGGGCACAGTGTGTGTGTGTGTCGTTCATGGCCTTTGTATGTATCCACACCCTACCCTCCATTCAATCTATGGGCACAGTGTGTGTGTGTGTGTGTCGTTCATGGCGTTCATGGCCTCTGTATGTATCCACACCCTACCCTCCATTCAACCTATGGGCACAGTGTGTGTGTGTGTGTGTCGTTCATGGCCTCTGTATGTATCCACACCCTACCTCCATTCAACCTATGGGCACAGTGTCCATTCAACCTATGGGCACAGTGTGTGTGTGTGTGTATCGTTCATTCATCTTTCTTTCAGTAAGCCCTATAGCAACTTCATGTTTGCACGGACTGACCACATACACACGGACAACACACACATACACAAACGTTAGAGGATGCACATACAAATACACACACAATTAATGTACGCACACAGACAGACAGACACATGCATACAGACACACACACACATACGTAAGCTTAAAATGCAACAAAAATAACATTTAGAAACTTTTACACATAAACACGCAACACTTATTTTAGCCCTGAGCTGAAGAAATGCATACAAGTAATGGCACCACTTCCAAAACTTTTAATATCATAAACATAAAATATGTTTCTTAGATTTTGTTAAAAACAAAAATGCAACATAAAAATGACATCAAATTCCAAACATTTAAACATCAAAAACACATACAAAACGCTACATAGATTGAATGCCTGTGTAAAAACAAAATGTATAAAAACGATAGCAAAATCTGTGGCCAAGCACAACAATGATGAATCAGTCTCAAAATCACCCTCCAAATTTCATCATGTTTTTTAACACGAAACAGCAGCTCCAGAAACTAAGATAAAAACACATTTGAAGATTCTGTGAAGCAGTTCACAAGATATTGTCTGGAAAACAAAACGTTCTTTGGGGCAACATTCCAACCCTCCATTTTCCTCTTGCTTTGCCACATTATACATCAGCTCTAAAACATGATCATAAGGCAAAAACATGTTACACCAAATTCAGATTTTGTTCATATATTTTCTAAATACCGGTACAGATGTTACTCAGACTGTCAAAAGAAAATTGGACATGACCAAAAACAGCTGTCTCCCATTTTGCAAAAAGGCAAAGGGTGGTGGGGACTAACAATGTCAATATCTTGACAATATGGCAACATGGTTTGACTGTATATAGGCCTGTGACCTGTTGCAATTCATTCACAATGTTACTATTTTATAAAATGTAAAACTAAGTCATATATGACAGGGGAGAGATTCATCCCAAACCAGATGTACGAGCACCGACACAAAAATGTTTGCGCATCTGGGAATGCAAAAAACACACACACTGTGACGCGCGCACGCAAGCACACAATAAAAACCAACAAAACACATGCGTATGACTACATGTATGAGCATCTGCGCACACATACATCAAGGAATACAGCTGTTCTGTTGCACACAGAGTTGAGCTGTTTGGGTAAAACAGGTGTAGAGTGGCACAGAGGTAGCGCGTTTGCTTCGTGTCAAGTAAACCCGAGTTCGAACCTGGGTACAGGGGATTTTTCCTCTCCCTTTGCACTAGGCCTTATGGTCTGAATGTGAAGTCTTTCGGATGAGGTCCCGTGCACCCATGCACTTAGCATACGTTAAACCCAGTGGCAACGAAAAAGTTGTCATTTGGTCAAAATCCCCCCCCCCCCTCATCAGTCACACAAAATTCTGTGCATTGTTTTTTTAAATTGGGTGGCGCGCCTCTGGCTGCGACGCGCTCTCCAGGTGGGAGCAACCCGAATTTCACAGAGACGCCTCTGTGACTATAAAGAACCTAATACCTAAAAGACTGAATCTAGAAATCTTGCATAGAAACTGCACCAAGCATTTCTTCCTCAAAACAGTGTGGCTGTATGTTCCTCGTAGTATTTTAAAGATATTTCTTCAGATTTATGGTCAAAATGTTTTTGTTGAACAGCGCCATGCAACTTATTTAGTAGAAAATGTTCTTAAATGATACACTTAGTATCCACCACAAGCTGTATATCCTTTTAAGGACAATAAAATGTGACTTGACTTGCATACATAAATAAAATTGCTCATAAGTGAAAATCTATCAATGTCCCCTGAATATATCTAATTTTCTTACACACTACCACATATTATTATTCTAGGCTGTTATTTATAAAAAGTTATTTATGGTAAACTAAAGTAAGCTTAAAAAAAAATCTGAAAATATATAAATGAAAAGTACTTCCCCGAACAGCCGTGCCTGAAAGGCTATACACCAACAAAATGCTTCCAGTTACAACTAGAATACTTGCGTAAACTCACCCAGTTGCGACACACGCTTGCACCCCTAGCCCTAATCTTAACCCAAACCCTTAACCCGATTTTGCCCAAATTCGAACTTGTCCGAGCTTGTGACCCCTAGTATCCACCTGTACATTTTCATGTTGATATATCCAAGCGTTCTCGAGTTATCGCTATCACAGACAGACAAATTTGAACACGGACGGACCAAGTGAAAACAATACCAGTCTCGCTTCGCGACTGGTAATCAGCATAAATATGAACATATTACAGCAAATGTGAATAATTTATTTTTAAAAACACCAATCCCTGAGAAGACATTTGCTAGACCAACCAGTACTGAGGTAATCATACATTTCGACGATTAAAAAAATGACTAAAAACATGTATCTGCAACTGTAAACAGTTTAAACGCTATGGCAAGACATAGTTCATTTGGATTAAAACACTCGAAAGAACAATTAAAAAAAAAAAAAGCATAGTAGTAGTATGCTAATGATACACCACTATTAAAAGCACTCGAAAACAATGACATTTTCAACAACAAAAAAACTGTTGAATTTCAATCTGAATGATAATCTTGACTAATTCAAACGTTTAACAAAGTACTCATCTGATGGTAGAACTGTGAACTAAATTTCATCTAATCCCATACATGATGAAAAGTTATGAGGTAATTTGACCCACTCTCTCTCTCTCTCTCACACGACCCCCTTCCCCACACACACCTCCTTTCTCCTTTATAAACCAGCATCTAAACAACAGTCGACATTGAACTCAAAATGTAAAGAAATATTCTTTGCATATCTTTGAATATTTCACAAACATTGATCAAAACGTATGTTAACCTTTTCAGGCAATTCTACAATCAACAAATATTTTGAGAACACAAAAATCCTAACCCATTGTTTGATTTGGCAGACGAGCATAAAATCTTGTCACAAATACCAATGACATGATCAAAACTGTTGTGCCAATTTTACACACACCCTCTCATTCACTCCGACACACAACACACATTCATTATAATGATCATCACCCCCCCCACAATAAATTGATATACGAATGCTTTATGTGCCTGCATCTAAACAATAATAATAATAATAATAATAACAGTACATTTATATAGCGCTTTACCTCAGATGAGCCCAAAGCGCTTTACAATCAATTATTCATCAACAGATAACAAAAAACAACATTCAAGAGTGACACCAACCACCAACAGTGCATATGCAAAGCAACTCTCTCTCTCTCTCTCTAACACACACGCACACACACACACACACACGCACACACACACACACACACACACACACACACACACACACACACACACACACACACACACACACACACACACACACACACATAAACACACAATTATTGACGCCAACTCGTTCATACCCCATTCGGTAAGTCACAGCAACTGAGCCGCATGGACTGACCACATACACCAACACGCAGACACAAACACCCTCACACACAACGTACGCACGCAGACAGACACACAGACACGCACACAAACACACACACATGCGTGCACACACAACCCACAAAAACCAAAATACACACAAGCACACATTCATGCTCACACACACACACACACACAACACACACACACACACACACACACACACACACACACACACACACACGCACCACAAAACACAGCACAAACCTCTTAAATCAATCTTCCCTCACGTGCACACAACGATAGACAACTGATCAAATATTTAGGGCGCAGCAGGAAAAAGATGGGTTTTAAGAGAGGTTTTGAATGAGGAGACTGAGTTGGAGTGTCGGAGAGGAGAAGGCAGAGAATTCCACAGAGATGGTGCTTGACAAGAAAAAGAACGTTGGCCAGCAGATTTGAGACGGATGGAGGGAATGGAAAGGAGACGAGAATCAGAAGACGAACGTAGTTGGCGAGCTGGGACATAGAGATGAAGAAGATCAGAGAGATACTGGGGAGCTTGATCATTCAGTGACTTGAAGGCAACAGCCAACATTGAACCCAAATGTACAGAAATAGTATTTGCGTATCTTTGAATATTTCACAAACATTGATAAAAATATTTTACAAACCTTTTGAGCAATTCTGCACTTAACAAATAATGTGAGAACATAAACATCCCAACCCTTTGGCAGACTAGCATAACAGTTTGGCACAAATAGCAATGTGGCAATTTGACACACACGCACCAGACCCGTTTATCCCACATTTTCACTGTCAGTAATCCCAAGCTCTCAAATCAGTCACCTGTCAGTAATTTTCCGATCGCTTTGCATATGTTCAAAAGAAAAGACGAGATTTGCCGGCCGAGAAATCCTTCCACCTGGATTTTTCGCTATCGTTGGAACTTTTCACAACGGGAGGGGGAAGGGGGAAGGGGGAGGGGGAAGGGGGGGGGATGTGGAGTTGCGTATCTTTGACTCTTTCAGTTCCACATTAATCAAAATGTTTCGCAAACTTTTTGAGCAGTTCTGCTATTAACCCTTTAGTTTGCGCACTGCCCATTTTCCCTGCGGGCTGCACTCCCACCCTGCAGGTTCTGAGAGAGGTGCTAGTTTTATTACAAAACACACACACAGAGTCACTTAACCCATAGCACACTGCCCATTTTCCCCGCGGGCTGCACTCCCACCCTGCAGGTTCTGAGAGAGGTGCTAGTTTTATTACAAAACACACACACAAAAACACCACAATGAAGTGCTTGCAAATGATTTTAAATTGCGCAACGACTTCAGCGATCATTCCGACGCAAATAGCTTCAGAATAAACGTATTTTAGTCATTAATAGTTTCTAGATTGATAAGGCAGACATGCCTACCCCAAAATTTGCTTTCAGGGACAATAAAGAGAGAAATCAGGGACAAATCTGTGAAATCAGGGGCAGGACTCTTTCTTGAAAACACGGCATGTCTGATGAGGAGACTGAATGCGCTTCACAGCCGTTTTCTTCTTCTTTTCATACTTGTCTGATCCGTGATCCGAATCCGACTCTGTATCGGCATGTGCTCTCTTCGACACCATGTTGCTTTCAACTTGGAAGTGAGAGAGAGGCTATCTTCTTCGCGCATGCGCATTCCGTCTAGCAGACGATAACTATTCCTGGCTCAGTTCTTCTCTAATCGTACGGCACGATGGAATGGCTTTTCAATTCCCTTCTTTTTTTTCCGGGACGCGTATTGCAAATCCGGGATTTCCAGGACAGTCGCTTCTAAAATCAACTTTCCGGGACAAATCCTGGATGTACAGGGACGGTAGGCATGTCTGATGAGGAAACTAAATGGAGGCATGTCTGATGAGGAAACTAAATGGAGGCATGTCTGATGAGGAAACTAAATGGAGGCATGTCTGATGAGGAAACTAAATGGAGGCATGTCTGATAAGGAAACTAAATGGAGGCATGTCTGATGAGGAAACTAAATGGAGGCATGTCTGATGAGGAAACTAAATGGAGGCATGTCTGATGAGGAAACTAAATGGAGGCATGTCTGATAAGGAAACTAAATGGAGGCATGTCTGATAAGGAAAGTAAATGGAGGCATGTCTGATGAGGAAAGTAAATGGAGGTCTCTGACCGACAATTTGTCGGGCACAGGCGCTGGTAGTTGCACTAGGGCGTCCGACCTGTCAGGCGCAGGGCGGAATGAGTTAGCAATAATTTGAGAACATAAACATACAAACCCTTTGTTCGCTTTGAGAGACTAGTGAACACATTTTGGCACAGGTTAGGAAAGCCATTAGCTACAGCTTATTGCACTTTCTGTGAACAGTAAACGCAATCAACATTTTATCAATACAGTGGAACCTCCTATATAAGACCTTCAAAAATCATCCAAAATGAGGTCTTATAAGGGAGGTAAGCTTAATACTTACAAAGAAGGGCAATGTCTGAGAGAAGTAGGTCTTATGTGGGAGGGAGTCTTATAAGGGAGGTTCCACTGTATGTGTATAGGCATGAAAGAAAACAAATGTTCAGAAAAGTTTCTAACAAAAGGGCGGGCGATTAAGGATTTGCCTATTACACTTGTTTGAAGTTTGAAAGGACATGTAGTTCAATTTCTAGCATCATAATCAAACCCAAAACAAAAAGGAACGCAACCCACCATCAAAATCTTTTAAAAACATTTTTGTATCAATCCCATAGATAGCAACAACAAAGCTTGTACAATGGAACCTATATGGGTCAAAAGGTGATTGAGCAATCCAGTTGAGATTCTTTCGACTTCTCATAGAGTTCTCTACTTTTGAGTTAGTTTAACAACGGACACATTGACGAACAGCGTGTGTCATCCTCTAAAATAGAAGATTATCTTGCAAAATGTTTGCCTTCAAATGTTCGTAACGTCGTACCAAAAGGGAAGTATCCCTATAGTAATTTGCATGATTCACCCTAGACTGTCTCTCACACAAATCAGAAGTAGACTTTCCCCCGGGGGGATACCGGGGGGTCTTTTGTATAAATAGTTCCCCCACCTTCTGGAAGTTCTGTGCTTGTAACTTCCTCTAATCTGTCACTCTCTTTGACTCTGCCTTTTCCCTTTGCTTACTGTCATTTACTATCTTTCTGCCTTACTGGTCCATTCTTCTGCCTTTTTTCATGAAACACTTTCAAAAACATTTCCTCCGGCCGAAGTCGGACTTGCTGGGCCTAATTTCTTAGTTAGGCGCATAACGGCAGCATGACGCATCTGCGCTCATGATTGACAGGCAACTGTCTAAGCGATCGAGGAAGAAGAAGAAGAAGAAGTAGACTACCAAGGATCGAAATAACTCAGCGAGTACTCGCTATGCCCAGCAGGAATCTCCGGTTCCCATCGGAAACCTAACTCTTCCGAAACCATCGGACAGAACCGTTGCAGATGTTTCCCTTTCTCCTCCCCCACCCCTACCCTCTCCCCTTTCCTTCTCTCGTTGTCCTGTGGGGAACATGCGTCCCAACACTGGGTGCACCCGTTCTCTTGACGCACCAAGTATTCGGTACACGAGTACTCTTGCATGACGAAATTTTGGAACTTTGTAGAAGCATCCGCATCCTCTTCTTTTTCGGTGCAAACCTTCCTAGTGTCCCACACGTCGATTCGGGAGTCCCAGCACTGGGTACATGCGTCCCGATGTTGGGTGCAGGTGTGCTGGAGTTTGCAAGGCTCGTATGGTTGCCCAATGGTGACAGAAGTCATGTACACGTAGCCATTCAGAAAATTCTGGACGCTGGTGTCCATAACGGTACACTTGCCCCCATCTTTGGTGCCGATGTTCTTGCACTGGGTGCAAGGGTACCACAAAGGTGTGTTGGGGTAGGAGAGAGTTGTAAAGTTGATGTTATTGTGGAAGAATTCGAAAGTTTTCCATTTTCTCGTTGCAGCCAGTTGTAGGACAGTGGTGTCTTCGATGAAACCGTGGAACGCCAGATGTTCAAGTTTGTGACATGCCTGTTGGTAAAAAAACAAGCAATAAAAAGAACAAATGCATAATGAAGCATTAAAGGAGCACCCTGACGGATGAGTTTTTGTAAGAAACACGTCCAGATCACCAGGAAAACACCCTTTATAGAGATTGCAACACTCACTTTGCTCTGGTTTCCTAGAAATCAAACCGTCAAAATCGGCGATTCCTCCTTGGCGGAGGTGCTGGAAGTCAAATTCTTTCACCCAAAGAGAAGGCGTGTGTTATCTCTTTTCTAATGGCCGCCTGCGTTTTGACCAAATCGTTTGCACGAAATGTTTGCAATACAAGCCTTATTTTTCTTTTTAAATTTTTTTTATACAGATTATCTAAAGGAGTTTTGCTCACAACAAAGGAAACAGCTCCAATCTTTTTTACTGCACTACAAAAGAAGAAAACGCTTCAACCACAATGAGTGGCCTCCACCCACCCCACCCCATCCAAAATGGCTACTCTCTCCGGCATCTCCGCCAAGGAGGAATCGCCGTTTTTACGGTTTGACTTCTAGGAAACCAGAGCAAAGTGAGTGTTCCGATCCTCGAAAAGGCTGTCTTTCTGGTGATCTCGACGTGTTTCTTGCAAAAACACATCCAGGGTCAGGGTCCACCTTTAAAAACCAAGATCTGTGAACATGAAAAAAGAAAACGTACACACACATGCATATTACGCACACACACAGCAACAAATGAATGACAAAGCATCAAAGATGAACACACTATTCTGTGAGCAGAACATAAAAGACAAACACACACACACACAGCAACAAATGAATGACAAAGCATCAAAGATGAACACACTATTCTGTGAGCAGAACATAAAAGACAAACACACACACACACAGCAACAAATGGATGATAAAGCATCAAAGATGAACACACTAGCTTCAGTGAGCAGAACATAAAAGACAAACACACACACACACAGCAACAAATGAATGACAAAGCATCAAAGATGAACACACTAGCTTCAGTGAGCAGAACATAACAGACAAACACACACACACACAGCAACAAATGAATGACAAAGCATCAAAGATGAACACACTAGCTTCAGTGAGCAGAACATAACAGACAAACACACACACACACAGCAACAAATGGATGATAAAGCATCAAAGATGAACACACTAGCTTCAGTGAGCAGAACATAACAGACAAACACACACACACACAGCAACAAATGGATGATAAAGCATCAAAGATGAACACACTAGCTTCAGTGAGCAGAACATAACAGACAAACACACACACACACAGCAACAAATGAATGACAAAGCATCAAAGATGAACACACTAGCTTCAGTGAGCAGAACATAACAGACAAACACACACAAGTAAAGAGTCAAACTCTGTTGTAAGACTTCCAAAGAGTCAGGGAAATCAGTCTTAATTTGGAGGTCTTAAAACGGAGGTCTCTTTTATACGTGTATATAAATAATAGTATGATACCTTGTATCAGAGCCAAACAAATGCATCCTTAAATGAGATGTCTTTCAACAGAGGGTCATATAACAGAGGTTTGACCATATTAAATAGGATTGATTCACACACGCACACACACAAACAACAAATGGCTGATGTTATAAAATGAGCATGACACTTTCTATGAAATGATGAAAACGAGGATCATGAGGAAGAAGAGGAGAAGAGTATAGACGATTATAAAAATGATGATGTATGTGTGTGTCTGTATGCATGCATGTGTGTCTGTCTGTGTGCGTACGTTAATTGTGTGTGAATGTATTTGTATGTGTTTCCTCTAACGTTTGTGTATGTGTGTTGGTGTATGTGGTTAGTCCGTGCAACTCAGTTGCTATGGCTTACTGAATGAAAGATGAATAATGAGTCAGTGTCGATAAATGTGTGTGTGTGTGTGTGAGAGAGAGAGAAAGAGAGAGAGTTGCTTTGTATATGCGTTGTTGCTGGTTTATGTCATTCTTAAACACTATTTTTACTTGACGAATATTCGATGAGGTAAAGCGCTATATAAATGTACTATTATTATTATTTATGAAACGATAATATCATCGACGATTAAAAGAAGAAACATTGGAGGAAAGTGATAAGGAACATTATGATCTAAAACGACAGTGAGGAAAACGATAACAAAGTCATGCACACACAAACAAACAAACACACTATTACACAAACACTCACACATACTCACATAAACACACTAACGCACAGACACATGCCTTTCCCCAAGCAGACAAATCCCAAGGCTGTGTAATAGTGTGTTTGTCTTCTTCTTGTTCGATCGCTCAGACATTTTCCTGTCAATTATGAGCGCAGATGCGTCATGCTGCCGTTATGCCAAGCAAGCCCGACTTCGGCTGGAGGAGGAAATGTTTTTGAAAGTGTTTCGTGAAAAAAGGCAGGAGAATGGACCGGTAAGGCAGAAAGATAGTAGATGACAGTCAGCAAAGGGAAAAGGCAGTCAAAGAGAGTAACAGATTAGAGGAAGTTACAAGCACAGAAATTCCAGAAGGTGGGGGAACTATTTATACAAAAGACCCCCGGTATCCCCACGGGGTGTGTGTGTTTGTGAATACCTCTTCTTTTGTGAATCACAATCACTGACCAGAATGGTTAAGCTGTACCGTGATTCTTCAACCACCACAATCAGTATATTAACACGGGTGCTACTCCTAAAAATGAAAAATACTGAAAGGCCGGGGTCCAGGGGCCGCCCAGGCCCCTGGCGGGGTACAGGGGCAGCGCCCTGTTGGGGGGTTTAGGGGGGCAACGCCCCCCTGAAGCTGAAGCAAAAATGCAATTGCAGAGATCGTTTCCATAGCTCTCCTGCAATCTGGGAATGAGTGAGGAACAGATTACGATTTGACATCATAGTTCTGTTGGCAGACGACAGTTGACACTTTGTAAAGTGACTGTCTAAGTTGCTGAGACATGACAAGTCACATTACCTTTTTACAAGAAATACAAAAGATCTATGGTTAAAATCATATTTTCATGACTAAGATTTTTACTGACATTTCAGAAACACAACTATAAAGCCGTTCAAATAGAAGATAATAATTAGATCATAAGTGAAATACGATGTCAGTGGATCCAAACATGACTCTCAATTGAGTTTTTCTAAGCAACATTTTTAACATATTCATACGTTTAACATCATAAATATCATTTGGTGAATTGAAATATAGTTGTAACTTACCTTTCTGTGAAGTTTGTAGCTTTCATGACACAAAATTCATGCTGATAATGTTGAATTTAATTCAAATAAGTATGTGTGAATATGACTCGGCCGCCATTTTTGTTGTATTTTCACTTCCGGTGGTTGGAAGACCCAGATTCAAAATGCCCCCAACCACAGTTAACAGATCAACTTTTTTTTTTTTGACAAAATTTTTAAAATACGGAATTTCCGTCTCAGCAGAAAACTTAATTTACGGATTTCCGTTTATACGGAAGGTAGTAGCACCCGTGTATTAGTCCTACAGCTGAAGACCACTCTCCGTCTTCTTACCTTACCTTTGGCCCAAAATGCAGGCTAATGTCATTGTCACACCAATGATAAAAGCCTGTAAAAAAAAGAAACAAGCTTAAGGGCTGTGTACATGTTAACGTATTAACAAAAATTGTGTCGCTTAAATGATATAATTTTATCAGGGATCCTGTATACAGGCATGGTAGTGGGGGCAAAGTGGTTTTCAAGGAAAATGGCCGGGGGTCCAGGGGTCCGAAGAAAATTCAATAAATGAGTGAAATTTTCACTTTTTCATGCCATTTCAATGCATTTTTTAAAATAATTTTGTTTCAAACTGTTTCGCGGATTTTCCATGATTCGCGGAGGTCTACCATGCCTGTGAATAATGAGAGAGAGAGAGAGAGAGAGAGAGAGAGAGAGAGAGAGGGGGGGGGGGCGTGTGTACGCATGTATTGGTGCATTCCTTCCTGGTTCTTGTTGACATTTTCATTAGTTTCTGTGAGGGTGAGGTGAATGAGGGTGGATGTCTTTGTGAGTGAGAACCATGTTATGTTTGTTACTTTATTTCTTTGCAGGGGAATGTAAGTAGTAAGACTATCCTGTTATTTTAATGCATGTTTTTAATGTTGATTTTAATGTTGCTTTTGTAAAGCGCATTGAGCATACTACTGTATGGATTTTAGCGCTATATGAAATAAAATTATTATTATTATTATTAATATCACTATTTCCCCATGGCAACACAGTGAGTTGTAAGTCACTATTATGAGTGGCCTAACACTGTGTTGTCATGGGGAAATAGAGATATTTTATTAACAATGTCTAGGTGTACACAGACGTACCTTTAAGGACACTAAAAAAACACACACCTATACTTTAGAGCACGGAATGTGATAGAAGATCTGGCTGGGAGGTCACAGGTTCGAATCCCATCAGTGGCGAGGGTTTTAAAAAAAGCATTAAAAATGTTTTTATTAAAAAAATGTCTCAAAGTCTGTGGCTTTGCATGCCCTGCTCTCATGGTGACCTCAGTTTCGGTTTCGGATCCAGTCTATGCCTTGGTGCGTTCGGGTCAGTCATGGGGAGCAGTGTGTTCTGGGGAGTTGTCGGTGGCACCCTCGGAGGAGGACCTCACTCACGCTGGCTCCGCGACTAAGAGAATAGTGTCGTCAGTAGGGGGTTTAGTAGGTGGTGTCCTGAACAGGCTCCACTGAACTCCACCGAAGTGACTCAGCAGCAGTGCAGTGTCTCCCCTCACTCCCCTTGAACTGCTGGTCTCGGATTCTGAGACTTGAACAAGCCGGGGTGAGGCTGCGAATTGGGATTCGAGGAGCAATGCCACTGTACAGCCCTGAAGATGGGACCCCCCCCCCCGCCAAAAGACCAGTTTTACATGACAATTTGCCCCAAATTAAGGCTAGTCAAACCAATGAAAAAAGCCATTTAGTGAAGACCCGAGGAGCATAACTATAATCCATTAAGTGGTTGATTGATTGATTGATAGAAATGAGACTAATTGATTGATTGACAGACTAATTGAGTAATTGGTTAATAGATTGACTGATTGATTGACAGACTAATTGAGTAATTGGTTAATAGATTGACTGATTGATTGACAGACTAATTGAGTAATTGGTTAATAGATTGACTGATTGATTGACAGACTAATTGAGTAATTGGTTAATAGATTGACTGATTGATTGACAGACTAATTGAGTAATTGGTTAATAGATTGACCGATTGATTGACAGACTAATTGAGTAATTGGTTAATAGATTGACTGATTGATTGACAGACTAATTGAGTAATTGGTTAATAGATTGACTGATTGATTGACAGACTAATTGAGTAATTGGTTAATAGATTGACTGATTGATTGACAGACTAATTGGTTAATAGATTGACTGATTGATTGACAGACTAATTGGTTAATAGATTGACTGATTGATTGACAGACTAATTGGTTAATAGATTGACTGATTGATTGACAGACTAATTGAGTAATTGGTTAATAGATTGACTGATTGATTGACAGACTAATTGAGTAATTGGTTAATAGATTGACTGATTGATTGACAGACTAATTGAGTAATTGGTTAATAGATTGACTGATTGATTGACAGACTAATTGAGTAATTGGTTAATAGATTGACTGATTGATTGACAGACTAATTGAGTAATTGGTTAATAGATTGACTGATTGATTGACAGACTAATTGAGTAATTGGTTAATAGATTGACTGATTGATTGACAGACTAATTGAGTAATTGGTTAATAGATTGACCGATTGATTGACAGACTAATTGAGTAATTGGTTAATAGATTGACTGATTGATTGACAGACTAATTGAGTAATTGGTTAATAGATTGACTGATTGATTGACAGACTAATTGAGTAATTGGTTAATAGATTGACTGATTGATTGACAGACTAATTGGTTAATAGATTGACTGATTGATTGACAGATTAATTGACAGACTAATTGTTAATAGATTGACTGATTGATTGACAGACTAATTGGTTAATAGATTGACTGATTGATTGACAGACTAATTGGTTAATAGATTGACTGATTGATTGACAGACTAATTGAGTAATTGGTTAATAGATTGACTGATTGATTGACAGACTAATTGAGTAATTGGTTAATAGATTGACTGATTGATTGACAGACTAATTGAGTAATTGGTTAATAGATTGACTGATTGATTGACAGACTAATTGAGTAATTGGTTAATAGATTGACTGATTGATTGACAGACTAATTGAGTAATTGGTTAATAGATTGACTGATTGATTGACAGACTAATTGAGTAATTGGTTAATAGATTGACTGATTGATTGACAGACTAATTGAGTAATTGGTTAATAGATTGACTGATTGATTGACAGACTAATTGAGTAATTGGTTAATAGATTGACTGATTGATTGACAGACTAATTGAGTAATTGGTTAATAGATTGACTGATTGATTGACAGACTAATTGAGTAATTGGTTAATAGATTGACTGATTGATTGACAGACTAATTGGTTAATAGATTGACTGATTGATTGACAGACTAATTGGTTAATAGATTGACTGATTGATTGACAGACTAATTGAGTAATTGGTTAATAGATTGACTGATTGATTGACAGACTAATTGAGTAATTGGTTAATAGATTGACTGATTGATTGACAGACTAATTGAGTAATTGGTTAATAGATTGACTGATTGATTGACAGACTAATTGAGTAATTGGTTAATAGATTGACTGATTGATTGACAGACTAATTGGTTAATAGATTGACTGATTGATTGACAGACTAATTGAGTAATTGGTTAATAGATTGACTGATTGATTGACAGACTAATTGAGTAATTGGTTAATAGATTGACTGATTGATTGAATATTGAAACTTACCTCTTCCCCCGTGGGGATACCGGGGGGTCTTTTGCATACATAGTTCCCCCACCTCCTGGAAGTTCTGTGCTTGTAACTTCCTCTAATCTGTCACTCTTTGACTCTGCCTTTTCCCTTTGCAAACTGTCATCTACTATCTTTCTGCCTTACCGGTCCATTCTCCTGCCTTTTTTCACGAAACACTTTCAAAACATTTCCTCCAGCCAAAGTCGGACTTGCTGGGCCAAACTAATTCTTAGTTAGGCACATAACGGCAGCATGACGCATCTGCTCTCATAATTGACAGGAAACTGCCTGAGCGATCGAAGAAGAAACTTACCTCAACCAGTTTCCACAGACATTCATCAAAAACGTTCTTTTGGGCCAAGTACTTGAATGATCTGAAACACGCACACACACACCATTTCAGTATAAAATAAACATACCTCCAACTCGCTGCAAACTGCTTCAGAATGCCAACATGGTCTTTTCCCAATGAAAAATCCGGTAAAGGTCAAGATGTGCCACCCCCCCTACATTTCTCGGCTCCACCTGCATTTTCACACTTGCCTTTCTTACCAAACATTAAGCTGTATTTTATTAACCTTTTCAGCTAATTATCTTTGTTGAATAATTAATCGCAGTCATGATAAAGGCCATTATCTAATATGACCCACCCACCCCCCATGTGGTGCAGTACACACAACAGCCGCGGAGCATTTGTCAGTCCTGCTTCATTGCGTTTTTCCGTCTTGCCTTTATCTAGTACTATTATTGAATGCATGTGTTTCATTATGTAAATGGATGGAAATTAGTGTTTAATATAGCAAACAATAGAGGATGAAGTACTCAACCTGCAGTAAGAAAGGCAAGACTACAAAAATGGAAACCGAGAAATGGAGGAGGGGGGGGGGGGGGGCGTTAAAGTTACTATCACAAGCAGAATTGTCTCTCTACCCCTCACACACATTCATTCTCTCTTTTACTCATGCACACTATCACACACACCCATATTAATTGTATTTAGTTAGTCAGTTAGTCTGTTATAGTCCCGTCAACTGCTATGGTCATCTCAGGACTGTTACCGCGTAAAGTTCGACCACGTATAACAAAATACACATCGATGAATCTTAGCAATGTTCCACATCCGGAACACATAAAAAATATAGTACAATTCATAACATGACACCTCCATCATTGTACCATATAGCTGATAAATCTAGACAGTGCTGGAAACGTTGAGCCATTCCGCTCTGCTTATCGGATCCAGGTTAAAAAACAACAACACATTCTAGTCGTCAAAAATGTATTAAAAAAAGGATATATAAGCAAATATGCACTGCAGAATGGACAACAGGTGCCCACTCAAGTGCGTAAATTCTCACGCCTAGATGCCAGTGAACACTAAAAAAAAAAGGCATGTCCTAAATTGTAAAAAGAAAAAAATGTGGGAGGGTTTTATAGAAAAAAAGGCAGAATGGACCAATACGGGAGAAGGACAGAAGATGACAGAAAGAAAGAAAGATGGCTGAGTCAAAGAGAGACATATTAAAGGAAGTTACAAGCACACAACTTCCAGAAGAAGGGGGAACTATTTATACAAGACTCCCCGGTATCCCCACGGGGAGGGACTCGTGGATTGCGGGGTCAACCAGCTCCCCAAATGGAGGCACAAGGCATCCACCCACTGCTGGGCTCCTCTCCGTAAGCCCCCCCCCCCCTACCCCCCCACCAAGATAGGTGGAAGCCCATGGAGGGGATATATTAATTGAAATTTGAATAAGCAGAAATCTGTCTCATCTCTCTCTCATGAGCACACACCTGCTTTCAAGAAACACTTTAAAAAATATTTCCCCTAGCCGAAGTCGGACATGCTGGGCCTCATTATTTCTTACTTATGCGCATAATGGCAGCATGACGCATCTACGCTCATAATTGACAGGAAGGTGAGCGATCGAAGAAGAAGAAAGTATTATGACAAAATACGAATTTGGTATTTAGTATTTGGCATAATCTAGTCACAGAGACCTATCTCTGTAAAATTTGGGCTGCTCTCCCCTGGAGAGCGCGTCGCTGCAAGTGCAGCGCCTACCCTTTTTTTTTTTTTTTTTTTGGGGGGGGCAGGGTGGGGGTGGGGGTGGGGGTAGACTTGGGAAACCTAGCTATCAATTTGGTCATACGAGACATCGGGATTTCTCCCTGCTCTTGTCTACTTTTAACTGCCGTGGGATTTCTACATGCGTAAAGCGCACGGGTCAGACTAGCTTTAAGTCCCCATCCAAAGGACTCAACAATCAGTTTGAACGTGTGTAAACTTTGGGGAGTGTGCTTTATAATAAAAGTTATAGTCCGAAAAATACAGTGAACACACACGCACGTACCTCAAAGTGCACCTTAAGCCTTAGTCCAAAAAACACAGTGAACACACACGCACGTACCTCAGAGTGCACCTTAAGCCTTAGTCCAAAAAATACAGTGAACACACACGCACGTACCTCAAAGTGCACCTTAAGCCTTAGTCCAAAAAACACAGTGAACACACACGCACGTACCTCAAAGTGCACCTTAAGCCTTAGTCCAAAAAACACAGTGAACACACACGCACGTACCTCAGAGTGCACCTTAAGCCTTAGTCCAAAAACCACAGTGAACACACACGCACGTACCTCAGAGTGCACCTTAAGCCTTAGTCCAAAAAATACAGTGAACACACACGCACGTACCTCAAAGTGCACCTTAAGCCTTAGTCCAAAAAACACAGTGAACACACACGCACGTACCTCAAAGTGCACCTTAAGCCTTAGTCCAAAAAACACAGTGAACACACACGCACGTACCTCAGAGTGCACCTTAAGCCTTAGTCCAAAAACCACAGTGAACACACACGCACGTACCTCAGAGTGCACCTTAAGCCTTAGTCCAAAAACCACAGTGAACACACACGCACGTACCTCAAAGTGCACCTTAAGCCTTAGTCCAAAAACCACAGTGAACACACACGCACGTACCTCAGAGTGCACCTTAAGCCTTAGTCCAAAAAACACAGTGAACACACACGCACGTACCTCAAAGTGCACCTTAAGCCTTAGTCCAAAAACCACAGTGAACACACACGCACGTACCTCAGAGTGCACCTTAAGCCTTAGTCCAAAAAACACAGTGAACACACACCCACGTACCTCAAAGTGCACCTTAAGCCTTAGTCCAAAAAACACAGTGAACACACACGCACGTACCTCAAAGTGCACCTTAAGCCTTAGTCCAAAAAACACAGTGAACACACACGCACGTACCTCAAAGTGCACCTTAAGCCTTAGTCCAAAAAATACAGTGAACACACACGCACGTACCTCAAAGTGCACCTTAAGCCTTAGTCCCAAAACACAGTGAACATACACCCACGTACCTCAAAGTCGCCGCAAACTGCTTCAAAATGCCCACATGGTCAATCCCCAGCAAGAAATCGTGATCAAGCGTCACTCCTACAAGCGGAATGGTCGGCTGCAAGAAATCGCCAAACAGCAGAAGCTTGCAATGTTCCACAAAATTCACGGACACCTCCACCCCCCGACCTGCCCCCCCTTCTGGCAACAGAATGGACCAGTCCAGGGATCGATACAAGCTGCCCACGTTGGATGCGAAGGAGTCAGGCGATTGGAGGTTGACAGATAGAGATTCGAAGTCCTTCTGTGAAGGTTTATGAAAAAAGAAAGACAATTCTTTGTCAGTTAAATAAAGACTTGAATTATAATATTTATAAAAACAGTCACACAGCAGTTCCGTCGCACACAAAGACGAGTATTTAGTTAAAAGACTGAATCTACAAATCTGAGATAAAAAAAATCCACAAAACACGTCCTTTAAATGTTTTGACTGTATGTTCTACATAGTATTTGAAACATATTTCTTTCATCAGATTAATTGTAAAAACTTTTTTTTTGTTGAGTAGTATCATGAAACTTATTTAGTAGAAAATGTTCTTAAATAATTCACTTAGTTTTGCAAACATAAATAAAATTGCCCATGAGTGAAAATCTAGCAATTTTAACTGAATAAAACTAATTCAATCACATACTACAACATATTCTTGACTATTATTTATGAAGTTATTTATGGCAAACTAAAGCTGGCTTGAAAAAACTTCTGAAAATATAGATGAACTAAATGTTCCTCTCGAAACAGCTGTGACACATGCATGTATGCATGAACAGCCATACAATGTTACATGCATGCACATTACATAAGTGAACAACACAACACACAACACACCCATTCTCAATTCTAGCTCAAACACACAACACAATACACCCATTCTCAATTCTAGCTCAAACACACAACACACCCATTCTCAATTCTAGCTCAAACACACAACACACAATACACCCATTCTCAATTCCAGCTCAAACACACAACACAACACACAATACACCATTCTCAATTCTAGCTCAAACACACAACACACAACACACCCATTCTCAATTCTAGCTCAAACACACAACACAACACACAACACACCCATTCTCAATTCTAGCTCAAACACACAACACAACACACAACACACCCATTCTCAATTCTAGCTCAAACACACAACACAACACACCCATTCTCAATTCTAGCTCAAACACACAACACAACACACAATACACCCATTCTCAATTCTAGCTCAAACACACAACACAACACACAATACACCCATTCTCAATTCTAGCTCAAACACACAACACACCCATTCTCAATTCTAGCTCAAACACACAACACAACACACAACACACCCATTCTCAATTCTAGCTCAAACACACAACACAACACACAACACACCCATTCTCAATTCTAGCTCAAACACACAACACAACACACCCATTCTCAATTCTAGCTCAAACACACAACACAACACACAATACACCCATTCTCAATTCTAGCTCAAACACACAACACAACACACAATACACCCATTCTCAATTCTAGCTCAAACACACAACACAACACACAATACACCCATTCTCAATTCCAGCTCAAACACACAACACAATACACCCATTCTCAATTCTAGCTCAAACACACAACACAACCATTCTCAATTCTAGCTCAAACACACAACACAACACACAATACACCCATTCTCAATTCTAGCTCAAACACACAACACAACACACACCCATTCTCAATTCTAGCTCAAACACACAACAACACAAAACATTCTCAATTCTAGCTCAAACACACAACACAACACACAATACACCCATTCTCAATTCCAGCTCAAACACACAACACAACACACAACACACCCATTCTCAATTCTAGCTCAAACACACAACACAACACACCCATTCTCAATTCTAGCTCAAACACACAACACAACACACAATACACCCATTCTCAATTCTAGCTCAAACACACAACACACCCATTCTCAATTCTAGCTCAAACACACAACACAACACACAATACACCCATTCTCAATTCTAGCTCAAACACACAACACAGCACACCCATTCTCAATTCTAGCTCAAACACACAACACAACACACCCATTCTCAATTCTAGCTCAAACACACAACACAACACACAACACACCCATTCTCAATTCTAGCTCAAACACACAATACACCCATTCTCAATTCTAGCTCAAACACACAACACAACACACAACACAACACACCCATTCTCAATTCTAGCTCAAACACACAACACAACACACAACACACCCATTCTCAATTCTAGCTCAAACACACACACAACCATTCTCAATTCTAGCTCAAACACACAACACAACACACCCATTCTCAATTCTAGCTCAAACACACAACACACCCATTCTCAATTCTAGCTCAAACACACAACACAACACACAACACACCCATTCTCAATTCTAGCTCAAACACACAACACAACACACAATACACCATTCTCAATTCTAGCTCAAACACACAACACAATACACCCATTCTCAATTCTAGCTCAAACACACAACACACCCATTCTCAATTCTAGCTCAAACACACAACACAACACACAATACACCCATTCTCAATTCTAGCTCAAACACACAACACAGCACACCCATTCTCAATTCTAGCTCAAACACACAACACAACACACCCATTCTCAATTCTAGCTCAAACACACAACACACCCATTCTCAATTCTAGCTCAAACACACAACACACCCATTCTCAATTCTAGCTCAAACACACAACACAACACACCCATTCTCAATTCTAGCTCAAACACACAACACAACACACAACACACCCATTCTCAATTCTAGCTCAAACACACAACACACCCATTCTCAATTCTAGCTCAAACACACAATACACCCATTCTCAATTCTAGCTCAAACACACAACACACCCATTCTCAATTCTAGCTCAAACACACAACACAACACACAATACACCCATTCTCAATTCTAGCTCAAACACACAACACAACACACAATACACCCATTCTCAATTCTAGCTCAAACACACAACACAACACACAACACACACCATTCTCAATTCTAGCTCAAACACACAACACAACACACAATACACCCATTCTCAATTCTAGCTCAAACACACAACACACCCATTCTCAATTCTAGCTCAAACACACAACACACACCATTCTCAATTCTAGCTCAAACACACAACACAACACACAATACACCCATTCTCAATTCTAGCTCAAACACACAACACAGCACACCCATTCTCAATTCTAGCTCAAACACACAACACAACACACCCATTCTCAATTCTAGCTCAAACACACAACACACCCATTCTCAATTCTAGCTCAAACACACAATACACCCATTCTCAATTCTAGCTCAAACACACAACACAACACACCCATTCTCAATTCTAGCTCAAACACACAACACAACACACAACACACCCATTCTCAATTCTAGCTCAAACACACAACACACACACACCCATTCTCAATTCTAGCTCACAACACAACACACAATACACCCATTCTCAATTCTAGCTCAAACACACAAATACACCCATTCTCAATTCTAGCTCAAACACACAACACAACACACAATACACCCATTCTCAATTCTAGCTCAAACACACAACACAACACACAATACACCCATTCTCAATTCTAGCTCAAACACACAACACAACACACCCATTCTCAATTCTAGCTCAAACACACAACACAACACACAATACACCCATTCTCAATTCTAGCTCAAACACACAACACACAACACACCCATTCTCAATTCTAGCTCAAACACACAACACACCCATTCTCAATTCTAGCTCAAACACACAACACAACACACAATACACCCATTCTCAATTCTAGCTCAAACACACAACACAACACACACCCATTCTCAATTCTAGCTCAAACACACAACACAACACACCCATTCTCAATTCTAGCTCAAACACACAACACACCCATTCTCAATTCTAGCTCAAACACACAACACACACACCCATTCTCAATTCTAGCTCAAACACACAACACACACACCCATTCTCAATTCTAGCTCAAACACACAACACAACACACAATACACCCATTCTCAATTCTAGCTCAAACACACAACACACCCATTCTCAATTCTAGCTCAAACACACACACACAATACACCCATTCTCAATTCTAGCTCAAACACACAATACACCCATTCTCAATTCTAGCTCAAACACACAACACAACACACAATACACCCATTCTCAATTCTAGCTCAAACACACAACACAACACACAATACACCCATTCTCAATTCTAGCTCAAACACACAACACACCCATTCTCAATTCTAGCTCAAACACACAACACACAACACACCCATTCTCAATTCTAGCTCAAACACACAACACAACACACAATACACCCATTCTCAATTCTAGCTCAAACACACAACACAACACACAATACACCCATTCTCAATTCCAGCTCAAACACACAACACAAGAACACACACAGTGACACACACACACACTTTTTCAGCACACACAAAAAACAAAAAACACCCTCTAACTTTCTAAGGCAGTGTTTGCAAATTTGTTAGAGAGAAAAAGAAAAGTGATTATTTATGAGAAAACTTCGTACTTCTGAAAAACTTCCTCTATTTGTAATTAACTCTTCTACTACCGTCGGCGGGTTGACCCGCCGGTTTACCGTATACAGTTGCTAGCCACGGGCAGATTTGACCGCCAGATACTAGGGAAACCCCGGTGTCCCCCTTTACGTTATTTATATCAAGTGACATCACATCCTTTACTTCCGTGACATGTGCAGTTCGCTCAGGGAAAGCACAATCTTCCGCCATCTTCATTTGTAGGCTAAATTTGGTAATTTTCAATCGATTTTCGTTGCGTTTTCGACGATGGAAACTGACAACTTTTGGCGTGAACCTCTACAAGATGGCGATAGTGCTGACAAAGCATTTACTGTGGGAAAAGTGGCAGAATCTGAATTTAGGCAAATCAAAAAGAGCATCGAAAGTGTTGAAACGATCTTGGGTTTGCAGCAGCAGATCGACACAGGTAAATTTAGTGATGATTCGAGCGAGTATTTTTTTAATGAATTTTTAAAGTGAGAGTGTGCGAAAATCAGTGCAGCGGCAAAAATTACTTGGTGCGCAACAGTAAACAGTCTAAGTAATACTTGGTAGTAGAAGAGTTAAGGTATTTTTCTACAGATTTCAATGACCAGATTCTTTCTTCGCTCTTGCTCTCCTCCCCATCTCTCAACATTCCAAAGACGGAGACTGCTCACCCCATTAACTCACTCGGGGCGAATGAGCCGGATTCGGCTCATGGCTCACACAACCGTTTAGGGCGAATGGCCCACATCCGGCTCATGGCTCGCACAACCGTTTAGGGTGAATGGCCCGCATCCGGCTCATACAACCGTTTAGGGCGAATGAGCCGGATTCGGCTCATGGCTCGCACAACCATTTAGGGTGAATGGCCCGCATCCGGCTCATACAACCGTTTAGGGCGAATGGCCCGCATCCGGCTCATGGCTTGCACAACCGTTTAGGGCGAATGGCCCGCATCCGGCTCACACAACTGTTTGGGGCGAATGGCCCGCATCCGGCTCATGGCTCGCACAACCGTTTAGGGCGAAAGGCACGGATTCGGCTCATGGCTCGCACAACCGTTTAGGACGAATGGCCCGGATCAGGCTCATGGCTTGCACAACCGTTTAGGATGAATGGCCCGGATCCGGCTCATGGCTCGCACAACCGTTTAGGACGAATGGCCCGGATCAGGCTCACACAACCGTTTAGGACGAATGGCCCGGATCCGGCTCATAAGAGTTTTTGATTTCTGGCGTGTAACCAGCTTTCCGGTGCAAAGTCATAACCTATTTTCAGTTTGCTTTGACCTTGCCTCTCTTCAAATCAACCAATCATTGCAGACTTTACATTCAGCTTTGGTTGTAGAGGGGGGTCAAAGATCGGAATGTGTACATGGGCCACACGGGACCTCGGTTTATCATCTCATCCGAAAGACTCCACGTTCAGACCGTAAGGCCTAGTGCAAAGTGAGAGGAAAAAATCCCCTGTACCCAGGTTCGAACTCGGGTTTACTTGACACGAAGCGAGCGCGCTAGCACTGTGCCACTGTACACCTGCATCGCCTAAACAGTCAGACAAATAGGGCACTTGGGTCCACATGAGTGTAGCGAATGAAAACAGAATGATTCACATCGTCACAACTGGATCGCATCATATGCAGTGCGCTTGGGTGCTACTCTTTCAGTTTTACACTGATTTCAGTATTTTTTAATTTTACCAGAAACTGAACTTGTTTTTTTTGTATTTCATCAAACAAATTTGGGACACTTTGAACTTAGTCTAGTTGTTTATCTTGGAAGTTTACAAAGGCAATGTAATAATTCAAGGTACAGGCTTACAAAGCAATGTTACGCCCCCTCCTAGAGTACGCCAGTCCAGTCTGGGACCCCCGCAGCAAGGGCAGCATTGACGCCATTGAAAAAGTTCAAAGCCGAGCTGCAAGATGGGTGGCCCGAGACTACCATCAGTCTACAAGATCAGCAGACCTCATCAAAAACTTAAAATGGCCTCTCCTGCAGACTCGACGAACTGAAGCCCGCCTCACTACTTTCCACAAATTTCATACAGGACTTCTCACTATCAACTCTAAGCACCTTCCTACAAACTCTCTGCAGAAGAAAAGTCTCTGTCAATCCCACTCAGCATCATATAACATCCCCAGCCATAGAACACAGTACAGAAAATCCACCTTCTTTCCCCGCACTATCCCTCAGTGGAACAGTCTCCCCGAGCAAGTTGCCTCCAATCAGTCACTGGATGCATTCAAAACAGCCCTCCATAAACACCTCCACCAGCCCACCCTGTCTCAGTCACCCCCCCCCCCCCCCCCTTGCCCCATCCTCACATCAAACTAAATCAGGGAACTAGGGGCCATAGATCAAAGTAGTGGTAAATGAAGGGCTGGAGCTGTGCCGGTCGGGGTTCGACCCCGGAGGCCGCTACGGTAGCCGGATTGGTCTTGCCTAGATACTGCGAAAGGTCTGTGGTCCTTCTCTGCATGCAACATGTGTGGCCTTACTGTCACACATGCCCCCCCCCCCCCCTATTCCTCTGCATGCATCATGTGGGGCCAGAGTTTCCCCGGCTGATCCGGGGGGACTTAACGGTCGTGCATGACACACTCTGCATACTATCATGCGGGGCCTGGGTGTCTCCGGCTAGACCGGGGCATTTGACGGTCGTGTACGACTTTTAACTCGTCTTTCCCTCACACATCCCCCCCCCCCCCCCCAATATTTAATTGATTTCCTTAAAGTTATAAATCTATTTATTTCATAAAATTATTATCCTTTACATACAGCAAACGGAGTATCAAAATACTTAAATTATTCCTGACTATCTTGGCTCTATCTTTCCCCCATAATATTTCATCCTATCTCACTATCTACCCTATCCTTGCTGAACTTATTTTCTTTCTTTTTTCGTACTACCCCCTAAAGTGCAGCAGAATCTTCAGCGTGTTGAAGTTGGCTGCCTAAGGCGAAGAAGAAGAAGATATAAAGTACCAAATAAAAAATCCCAAAATATTTTGTCCAAAAAAAAAGACTTACCAAAGAGACTGAACAGCGGGTGAACACTCTCTCTCCAATCAACTCCCCTCCACCAAAGCCGCCCACGATACCAGGGGAGTTGATTGGAGAGTGTTCACCCCTTGTTCAGCTTCGTTGTCCCCTCTCCTGGCCTCACTATTTCGTTCTTTGACTTACCAAACAGGCTAGGGCCTCAAAAAGCAGGCTGCTCAGCATTTTGGAAGACAGGTGCAGATGTCTCAGATGCGGCCATTTTGGAACTGTTTCCCGCAGACGATGTGCCGCCTGGCTCCAGTCACCCACCGTCGTAATTTCAGGCAGGTGGAGCCGCTTCAGCTTGGGGCAGGTCAGGGCGCCCAAAACCTGGAATAAAACATGTCAAAAAACTAAACGGTAAACGCCCCCCCCTCCTCCATTTCTCGGTTGTTTCCATTTTTTCAGTCTTGCCTTTCTTACTGCAGATTGAGTACTTCATCCTCTATCGTCTGCTATATTTAACACTAATTTTCATCCATTTACATAATTAAACACATGCATTCAATAACAGTAGAAGATAAAGGCAAGACGGAAAAAACGCAATGAACCAGGACTGTGACAAATGCTCCGCGGCTGTTGTGTGTACTGCACTACATAGGGGGGGGGGGGGGGGGGGGGGGGGGGGATCCTGTTAGATAATGGCCTTTATCATGACTGTGATTAATTATTCAACAAAGATAATTAGCTGAACATTTTCATAAAATACAGCTTAATGTTTGGTAAGAAAGGCAAGTGTGAAAATGCGGGGAGAGCTGAGAAATGTAATGGGGGGGCACATCTTGACCTTTTAGGACTGAGTTGACCATGCCACCTAGTGATGAGTCAGGAGCAGATAATTTCCTGTGGCTATATACCACTACTTCGTGACAGGCAAGGGCGATAATCTTGGGTGGTGCACTAATCTCAGTGCATGAAACTAAAATTCTAAAGGACCCTCTAAAAGAATGTTCTGAGGGTCCCAGGGATGCACTAGAAAAATTCTTTTTAGCATTCGCAATGCTACTGGGACCCTCTATCCCGCCTCTAGGACCCTCTATACTGTAAGTGAAGGAGTTCCTGGGACCCCTTGTTCTGCGGGACGATTGGGAGCCCTGTGCATAAAACCTCATTGATGCGACATCTTCTATTTTCTTGTTTCTAGTATCTGTCATCCATGTTGGCAGATGTTTTTCTTTAATTTTATAAGATCCGAGGTTCCGGATGACAAGACGGACAATCCTGAAGACTCTCTCTGTCAGCTTATCCAATCCTGATTTCAGGAGCATGCCTGGACTGCGTTCACCTATGCCTCTCTCTGTCTCTCTTTCTCTCTCACACACACACAGTCAAACACACATTCACTCACCTGAGGTCAGGTAATAAAGGTTAGCAACGGAATGGTGCGGGCCATTGAAGAACGCTTAACCACTTGACTGCCACCATCACGTACTGACATCACTGATGATGTCACCAGATGAAGAGGAATAACCCTGATATGCTGGCTTTTGCTCTAACAGTCAAGACAGTTATATCCCCAGACCATTTTGCAAGATTGGCTCTAGTCTATCAGTTGTCTTTTTCATGGCATGATTTGCTCAATGATGTTTTCTTTAATTTTCTCTGGCAGTCAAGGGGTTAACTCATTCAGGCCCGTCATCTCCCTCATCATGTTATATCCAATGAAAAAAACTCAGGGTCCCCATCAGTCCATGTGACTGTCTGCCTGTCTTTCTCTCTCTCTCACTTTCTCTGCCTCTGTAAGTCTGTCTGCAATTGTTGCTGTCTCTTTGTGCCCCACTCTCCATCTCTCTGTCTGACTACACACACACCCTCTCTCTCTGCGAGTCTGTTTCTGTCTTTCTTTGTGCCTCGTAGTCTCTGAGTCTCTCTCTCCATCTCTCGCTCTCTGAGTTTGTCTCTCTTGTTCTCTCTGTCTGCCCCTCTCTCTCTCCGAGTCTCTCCATATGTTTGTGCACTTCTCAATTTGTGAATGCTAAGTGGGATTGGGTTTTATTTTCCAGTGTGTATGCGCTTACTTCCCAAATTTTGAATGTTAATAATGAGTATAGTCAATAATAATAGGTTTGATTTTGTTATTGATGTGTTACAACATAGGGATGTATTTTGCATGCTTTATGTTACTTTGTGCTTATTTTCGTTTTCCATTTTCTACTTTTGTATTTTGTCCAGAGGGCTGGATGTAAAAAAAAGCATGTTATTGCTTACTCCATTACCCTCTAAAAATAAAATAAATTAATTCATTCATTCATTCTCCATCTCTCTATCTAATTCTCAGACTCTGTCTCTCTCTCTCTCCCCCCGTCTGTTTCTCCTACACACACACAGACCTGTGGGAAAGCAATGTCGGCATAGGCACATCGAGGAGTTGCATTGGAAAGGTGAGGCCAGTGAAGAATGCTCAACTCCTTCAGTGCCCTCATCTGGGCCAGCAGATCCACGACTTCAGCCAGAAAGTCAGGGTTCCCCTCGCTGTTGATTTGGGCCCAACAGTTCTGGTGCCTCTCGCTCCACCTGGCAGTCGGCAAGTCCAGCGTGAAGCAATCCAACTCCACCGCACTGAAGAACAAAAATTAAATAAAAATAAAACACACACAAAAAACTCAATTAGAGCAGGGCTCCCAGAGACCCCCATTTGGGGGTCTATGAAGCGCTATAATTCTAAAGGACCCTCTAAAAGAATGTGCAGGGGGTCCCAGGGATGCGCTATAAACATTCTTTTTAGCATTCATACTGTCATTAGGACCCTCTATCTAGGACCCTCTCTACCGTAAGTGAAGGAGTCCCTGGGACCCTTGTTTTGAGGGACGATTGGGAGCCCTGTAGAGGCTGGTGGATTTTGGTTCCTTTTATTTGAAACAACACAAACGTTTCTGGCCATAAGCCCATCTTCAGTGTGACAGAGAAGGAAGACAACACAAACGTTTCTGGCCATAAGCCCGTCTTCAGTGTGACAGAGAAGGAAGACAACACAAACGTTTCTGGCCATAAGCCCGTCTTCAGTGTGACAGAGAAGGAAGACAACACAAACGTTTCTGGCCATAAGCCCGTCTTCAGTGTGACAGAGAAGGAAGACAACACAAACGTTTCTGGCCATAAGCCCGTCTTCAGTGTGACAGAGAAGGAAGACAACACAAACGTTTCTGGCCATAAGCCCGTCTTCAGTGTGACAGAGAAGGAAGACAACACAAACGTTTCTGGCCATAAGCCTGTCTTCAGTGTGACGGAGAAGGAAGACAACACAAACGTTTCTGGCCATAAGCCCGTCTTCAGTGTGACGGAGAAGGAAGACAACACAAACGTTTCTGGCCATAAGCCCGTCTTCAGTGTGACAGAGAAGGAAGACAACACAAACGTTTCTGGCCATAAGCCCGTCTTCAGTGTGACAGAGAAGGAAAACAACACAAACGTTTCTGGCCATAAGCCCGTCTTCAGTGTGACAGAGAAGGAAGACAACACAAACGTTTCTGGCCATAAGCCCGTCTTCAGTGTGACGAAGAAGGAAGACAACACAAATGTTTCTGGCCATAAGCCCGTCTTCAGTGTGACAGAGAAGGAAAACAACACAAACGTTTCTGGCCATAAGCCCGTCTTCAGTGTGACAGAGAAGGAAGACAACACAAACGTTTCTGGCCATAAGCCCGTCTTCAGTGTGACAGAGAAGGAAAACAACACAAACGTTTCTGGCCATAAGCCCGTCTTCAGTGTGACGGAGAAGGAAGACAACACAAACGTTTCTGGCTGTAAGCCCGTCTTCAGTGTGACGGAGAAGGAAAACAAAACAACAGTGACAACAAGCAGGTAGCAAAATAGGAAAGGAAAACTGAGTAGTAAACAAAGACTGAGTACAATTCATATATTACCCATGAAAAAAGGAGAGCCTAGTGAATTGTCGGGGAATGCAAATGGCCAAGCTGAGACAGTGAGTGTGTGTTGTTAACTCTGCATTTCAAAGGTGTACATTCATCCTCTGCACAAATACTTTAAAAGGTCAACTGTAGAATATGATACACACATATACACACACAATAAAACAACAACACCATGGTGCAATCAGAGCTTCAGATTGTCAGCGGCCCATTGTGACGATGATTTGACCCCTCATTTTGTGCAGCCAGGTCATTTGACCCACGATGTATGCAATAAATAAATAAAAAATTTAAGTTTCATACTACAGTGACCAAAATTTTACTGGCACATTCTTTTGGAAATCGACCCATAATTTTCTACAAGTATGGGTCGTATGACGCATGGCTGCACAAAATGAGGGGTCAAATTTCAAAATGATGGGCCACTTATGTGGCACAATGGTTTGTGTGGGTGAACACGTGTGTCTGTGTAGAAAATAAAGACACTTTATCTAGCAAAATGACTAGAGCCTAGCAAGACACCTTTGGAAAAAGCCAGCACGGAATTCTCATGGAATGGGATGCGCCCTAAGGGCATCACAAGGTGTTGACATGCAACATTATTAAAAGAACGGGTCAATGACACGGGCGCACCGACTATCTGAAGCTCAGTGTAACAAATACTACTACTAATAATTTTATTTTGTATTGCATAATAATCAATGTAAATCATTCTTGTATCTTTTTCCATTCCAGAGTTATGAGCATTTAAAGTTAGTAGGGCGAGTGTCGGACATTTTGATAAAACAGTCTAAAGTCTAGCCTAGCTGAAGAAAATGTATTGACCTACTCATTTTAAAGCACTTATAAGACCATTTAGAGACCACATTAAAGATTAAAGATTGTCCTTTGTTAATATGAAAAACAAGATGTTATTGTTAGAGAAACGAAAATACCCATAACTCAAAATTGACAAAAATGTAAAAATATGAGATTTTTGACTTTGCAAGACTGTTGTGAGAAACAAGCTGAGCGACTTAATGTCCCTTTCGTGGTGCTGGGTCACTAATGGGAAGGACCAGTATTCATCCGATTCCTCACAAAGGAACAGTCGCCAAACTGTCGACAGAAGATCGGCTCCCAAAATGCGTCTACGAACATGAAAAGATAAAACGATGATGATGATGACAGCGATGATGACAACGACGATAATGGTGACAATAATAATGACGATTATTTACCTGATTTTCCACAAGGAGACGGTCACCAAGCCGTCGACAAAAGGTTGGCTGCCCCCCACACCTTTGGGAACACGCAGGGTCAAATCACGAATCAGGGAGCCAAACTTGCTCAGCCGGTAATGGTCGGACCTGCTGACTGTCAGACCGAGGCGGTCAAACCTGCCGACAGTAGGATTAAGATTAAGATTAAAATTATAGCCCCGTCGACAACAAAGACCATGTCAGGGCTGTCACCATATTACATCTTACCACGTATTAAAAAGGGATAAAAACTGCCGACAGTAGTGCGCCTCTTCGACAGTACATGATCGGCCTGCAGCCCTGTAATAATACCCAGGCGGCATCCTCACCTTCGCACAGGAAAAATGGCAGCAATGTGTGTGGGTGTGAGTGGGTGGGTGGTCGGATGTGGGTGTGAGTACATACATGTGTATGGCTTGTGTGTGTGTGTGTGTGTGTGTGTGTGTGTGTGTGTGTGTGTGTGTGTGTGTGTGTGTGTGTGTGTGTGTGTGAGTGTGTGTGATTAAAAGGAAATGCTTTTTCTTACGAGTTATGCAATATATTTCTTGTTATATTATCTTCTGCTGTTGTGATTTTCTCATGGGATATTATTATGTAATTTAGTAGTGGGGGGGGGGGGGGGGGGGGGGGTGAGAGAGAGGGGGGGAGAGGGAGAGATGGGGGGGGGGGGTAGAGAGGGTAACTGTGTTGCTTTGTTGATTTTTTAGCATACATATGATCTAGCACTATTGGTTTTTATGATGTCTC
>CM065709.1:37958013-37980559 GCA_017654935.2 Phymorhynchus buccinoides
TATTTTGATCTTGATGTGTGTTTTTTTTGCTCCTTCTGTTGCCTACTTTTTGCTCCTTTTGCTATATTTGATGTTTGCTGTTTAATTGCTTGTCTGTGTTGATAAAGGCGCATTCGCCGAAATATCCAGTAGTTTTGTTTTGTCTCTTGTGAATAAAATAACGTCACTTTGCACTTGTCGTGTAGTTGTTTGTTTGCTGTATGTTCCAGTGACGTTGCAGTCTGTTTCATTTTTTTGTTACACAAATTTCAGATTTTGCTACAAATTGTACACATTACTTTCTTAGTCTTATTAATACTATACAACTATTACTAGCATTACTTATATTATAGTTATAAGTTACTAGTATTATTACTAGTCATATTATTATAATTTATATTATATTAAGGCTCAGGGGTCACAATCTGAGGGAAAAAAGTATCGCCTTATAGTCCGAAAAATATGGTAACAAGGCTGGGTGTAATTTACGTACAGAAACCCATTCACACACAAAACCTGGAAGCAAGAATATGAAGGACTCAGGAGTGTGCACATGAATACGCATACAGTGGTACCTCCCATGTTGAGTTATTTTTCGAGTTGCTTTCGTATTACTTTTCATTCTGAGGACAGGATGAAAAAAAGCTGTCGTCAAGCTTACTCCTTTATCCTCAATAAAGATCATTTTGACTTGAGTTGACTTGACTTGACATACAATGATACATACCCTGGCCAGTCTTGACCTGTCTCTAACAGACAAACAGCAAAACACATCGATCCAGAAATCCTCTGGCAAACCCCGAGCAAACTCTGGATAGGAATCGCCGGCATCTTCTTCACAACTGGAATCCATTGCAGCGTGGTCCGTTTCTGGAGTGTAGCCAATAGGAGCGTGGTCCGTTTCTGGAGTGTGGCCAATAGGAGCGTGGTCCGTTTCTGGAGTGTGGCCAATAGGAGCATGGTCCGTTTCTGGAGTGTGGCCAATAGGAGCGTGGTCCGTTTCTGGAGTGTGGCCAATAGGAGCGTGGTCCGTTTCTGGAGTGTGGCCAATAGGAGCGTGGTCCGTTTCTGGAGTGTGGCCAATAGGAGCGTGGTCCGTTTCAGAGACGCAAGCAGGAGGCGCATGGCCCATCAAAGCTGAAGTCTTACGAGTATGTTCTATTTTCGAAAGGTAGTCGATGAAAGTGCGGTATGGTCGGGGAGTGCAGCCAAAAGGAGTGTAATCTACATCTAGAGTGTGGCCAAAAAAAGCAATCGGAGCGTGGTCCGTTTCCGAGATGCGGCCAATGGGTGTGTGGTCCATTTCTGAAGGTTTGTCATTGGTCAATTCCGTTAGGTTTCCATCCCTGTCGCCATTTTCTTTTGATCTTCTTGATCTTGACAACAGCTGGAAGAGCCACATTGTGCTCAGCATTGTATCGACGAAACCTGATGGCTCTGATCTGGAAAATAAATTATGGGAAACATTAAATTTGATAAAAGTATCAAGCATTGGATGGTGAAAAATCTGAAAGAGGAATCGAACTTGCATTTTGTTTGTTTGTGGTTGTTTTCCCTTCTCTTCTTTTCTTGGGGGGGGAGGGGGGGGGGGGGGGGCAGGTACTGAGGTGTGTGTGTGTGTGTGTGTGACTTGCTGACTTAAAACCATCATAATAATAGTTTCAAAAAAATCAACCTTTTTTTTCTTTTATGTTACTATTACTATTAGTATTACTAGTATTTTATTTTATTCTTTTGTTTCCCCGACTTCAGACCTCGACCGAAATAGTGCCATAAAAATCAAATTGTTGATTGTGAGCACCAGGGAGAAGAAGAAAAAATCAACCTGTTGTGGGTACTACTACTACTTCACCAGTAACTGTAATGCATTGAAGTTCTTCTTATTCTTAGCTAAGAGTTGCGGGTACTTCACTTGTAGTACAGTAAGTACAAGTTGTACTTACTGTAATGCGTTGAAAATATTATTTTACTAACAGAGTTGCACCTTTATGGAATCAACTACCAACATACATTAATATAAGAGCACCTTATAGTAATACTAACACTAGCAACAGCCTTAAAAATCAGCTCGACCAATTACAATTTTATAATGACATACGATGATAATTCATCGCAAAAACATTTGTGTACGATATACCTTGAGTATGTAAAAATAAAAACACAAAGATGGGACTTTGAAAGCCTAACGGCTATATTATTTTCGTCCTAATCCTAAAAAAGTTGAAGTTGCTCAACACGCTTTGGCCGCGAGATCCGATCTTCTTGCTGATGACTTGAACACATTAGTGACTAATGTCACGGTGACATTACACAAACAGAAAACGAAAGTGTGTGCATTTACTTCTATGAAAAGAAGCTGGCCACCACCACAGAAGAAGAAGAAGAAGAAGGAAACTCTAACTTTCAGAGAGCCAACCTTCTGGATCTGGATCTGGATGTATACGTCGCAGACGCCACTTCTGACGATAGACGCGACGAAACCTTCGGCTTCAACTTCAAGATTCACATGTGGCGCTGTCTAGCAGCCTGAATGTACAGTGTTAGTGATTGGACAGCAGATTTGCCTTTTAGCCAATCAGAAACATTGGCAGAAATAACTTCGGTTACACACTCTAGATTGTAAAGTTATACACACAGCAGCTACAAATTCCTCAATACACAGTGGTGTTTGAAATAACAACAGAAATTCTTCACTACCACCATCAGTCAAATTGAGAAGGTTCAAAGGCGTGCAACTAAATTGTTAAAAGAGTGTAAAAACATGACCTATCCAGAGAGGTTAAAATATCTTAATTTACATTCTCTAAAAGGCAGAAGGCTTCGAGGAAGTTTAATTCAAACCTACAACATTTTCAACAACATTGATGACGTTCATGTTGATACTTTCTTTTCAGCCCCACAAATTACTAGCACTAGAAAATCTGATGGCAAAATTTTTGTTAAACATTGCAATACTAACAAAAGAAAATGTTACTTTACTCACACACACAGAGTTGCTGTTTACTGGAATGATCTTGACACTAACATTAAGTTTGCACAAAATATTAATACTTTTAAAAATCTTCTAGACAATCTTCCTAAATTTCAGACATTTTTTTGTGATTTTGATTGATTTGATTTTCCAAAAACTTGCTCAGACCAATTGAAAACAAAAACATAAGTCATTTGATATTGAGGGGACGATTAATAGGCCGCGAGGCCTAGGCTGATGAAGCCTGTCCCTACCTACCTATCACCGCCCACCCCCAACAGAGACAGTCAGCTTTGATAGAAAAAGTACAGAGACGAGCAACTAAGTTAGTACAAGGTCTTCAAAATGTTTCTTATTCAGACAGGTTGAAAGAATTAAATTTACCTACATTAAAGGCAAGGAGAATTAGGGGTGACCTAATTCAAACTTATAAAATATTTAATAGTGTAGATGACCTAAATGTACATGACTTATTCACAATATCAGATTTTGACAAAACAAGGAACAGTACCGACAAAATATTTATTCAACATTGCAGGACTAATAACAGAAATTTTTATTTTACTAACAAAGTTGCACCTGTATGGAATAAATTACCACCTAACATGAAAAGAGCACAGAATACTAACATTTTTAAAAACCTTCTCGACGAATGGAATGACTATAAGGCAGTTATGTATGATTACGATGAATAATATTAATAAAAACTGAGTGTGCGACAGACCGAGACAAATAACTAAATAAAATAAAAGATGGGACAGGAAAGCCTTACGGCTATGTTTTGAGTCCCAAAATCCTAATCCTAAAACATATTTTTGGATATTCAAAATCGGGGCAGTGGATGGATACATCGTGCCTCCTTACGGGGAGCTGGACGACCCCGCCCCCTCCACAAGTCTCTCCCCATGGGGATACTGGGGGGTCTTACGTAATAATAGTTTTCCCACCTTCGTTCTTGAAGTTCTGATCTTGTACCTTCCTCCAATCTGCCACTCTCTTTGACCCTGCCTTTCCCTGTGCTTTCTATCATCTACTATCTTTCTGACTTATTGGCCCACTCTCTTTGATCCTGCCTTTCCCTGTGCTTTCTATCATCTACTATTGGCCCACTCTCTTTGACTCTGCCTTTCCCTGTGCTTTCTATCATCTACTATTGGCCCACTCTCTTTGACCCTGCCTTTCCCTTTGCTTTCTATCATCTACTATCTTTCTGACTTATTGGCCCACTCTCTTCGACCCTGCCTTTCCCTTTGCTTTCTATCATCTACTATCTTTCTGACTTATTGGCCCAATCTCCTGCCTTAAAAAAAAAAAATCTTTCAACTAATTGTTCTCCTTTGAGCTACTCCGAAATCGGAATAGCACGGTACGCAGTCGGTGGGGAGGCCAGTGAAAACTGAAAACCCTTACCCATTATGGCCATATGACTTGAGAATGCAGAAGAAGAAAAAGAAGATATACAAAATAAAACACTTTTTCTCGGGTGACGCTTTAATTATGGGGCATCATGAGAGCCTATATGGCATACCACCAAAAGTTGTCTCGGCCATGGAGAGCATAATACATGATGAACTCGAGATGCTGTGTCAGAACAGAAGATGGACACAGTGACTGGTTCGAGGCGCTGACTGGGGTCCGTCAAGGCTGCCTGTTGTCTCTACTTCTCTTTGTGCTGGCAATTGATTGGGTACTGACGACAGCTGCTCACAGAAATGGCATTGAATGGCCCGCTCGAGGGACGGCGCTCTCAGCCTGATTTGGATTTTGCTGATGACATCGCCGCACTTACAAATGACACGTAACTCACTTGTCAGGGACATCAGTGACAGTGCTGGCAGCATTGGCCACAACTGACATCAGTGCCAAGAAGACGAAAAGCATGCTATCCGCACCACACGTACCCATCTCCATCTGGGGTGTTCATTGGACAGAACGAGGTGGAGGAGGTCCAGGATTTCACCTACATGGGCACTAGTAACATCAGCAGCACAAGCAACGTTAACATCATCAAAGAACTCAACTGTCGCACAGGCAAAGCAACAGCAGCCTTGGTTTAAACGAATTTTAATGATAATCAACATAGCAGCAACATAAACAAAATGCAAATGAGCACAACAAGCTTAAAGCTTATACAAGGCGCTCAAACATAGATATGTTACACAATATTGGATGCTAAAACTAATGACACTGGAACAGAACATAATAATGAAATAACAGCAAAAATTGAACATTAAGAGAAATAGAGCAGCCTTCAACCAGCTGTCAAAGATCTGGGGAAGCAAGAAACTCTCACTCCACCTGAAGCTGCGCTTCTACATCAACTCTAATGTCCTGTCCACCATGCTCTACAGCTGTGAAACCTGGCCACTTAAAATCTAGCCAGGAGATGAAGCTGAACTCATTTCAGTAGCATCAAGTGCCTCGATCAAGAACATCAGGCATCAAGTGGAGTGACTATATCACAAATGAAGAGATGAGAGCGCACAAGGCAAGTTCCAGTAGCCAGCGTCATCTGCCGACGCCGTCTCAGTTGGCTGGGCCACACCACCAGTCTGCCTCCATCTAGACCTGCAAACCAGGTCCTCAGGTGGATCCCAAAGGCACAGAGCAAAAGAGGGAGGCCAAAGACGAACTAGCGTCAGACAGTGGAGTGAGATCTTCAGCTGGTGAACAGACGCTGGAGCCGCGGCGATGCCATCAGACTGGCTGCTTCATGCGTCGCACGACACGGGAGATTCTACTAAATAAGTAAGCTTTAGCCATCTGTAGGCCTAATCAACATCTGCAATATCTACCTCTCTGGTACTGTAGTAGTAGTAGTAGTAGTAGTAGTAGTAGTAGTAGTAGTAGTAGTAGTAGTAGTAGTAGGGGAAGACGGGGTAAAAAGCTCATGGGCGGGTAAGAAGCCCATGTCAATTATCTCATGAAATGAAACTTTCAGTCAAATTTTGCCCATGAGACGAACGCCAAACATTAACTCTCGTCTCAAGGGCAACATTTGACTGAAATTTGCTTCATTTCATGAGATAATTGGCATGGGCTTTTTACCCCGTCTTACCCTTGTAATGGGGGCTTGATTTTGGCTTCACAGCCCTTGTATGCCCTTTTTCTTTGATTTAGATTTTTGTATGGTGTTTTGGTGGTTTGCTACAAATTTTCCTATACTGCAAATACGAAATTAAACAAAGGGTGAATACTCTCTTTCTAATTAACTCCCCTCCACCAAAGTTGATTACGATATCAATCACCTAGCAGTGCGTGGGTCAGAACCAAAGTGAGACAAACAATTAAGCATCATTCTTAAATACATGATTGTCTTCAAAAATAGAATTGCCTATATTTTTATTCATCAAATTCCTTGTAATTAAAAAAAAAAAAATTTGGATCTTCATCCAGAAGATTTTAAAACTTATTAGCACTTGGTACAAATTCAGTTAATGTTAGATAGTAAACAATTCCAGAATTGAATAACTCTGTTAGAAAACGGAAATTTTCGAATGTTAGTATAATTAGAACGTTTTTGAAAAAACTTCCCCGAGCTATTTCTAGTTTCATCTAAAGAATTTAACACACACACACAAAATCTTATAGCTCGATGTCATCTATAATGGTTAAAGATCTTATACACATGGGTGAGATCACTTCTTACCCTTTAGTGAAGGCAGTTTATAGTCACGAATATCAACAGCAGATTTAGGTTTTCATACCTGAACATGTTTTCAGGCTAAGCTAGTACGCCGGTAATGAGAGACTGAAATTGATTCGCTGACTCAGGACCTCTCTTTCACTTTCTCTGACATCAATGCGTCTAAATCTCAAAACAACTGACACGCTGTGCCCATTAGTGAGACGGCAAGTATAAAGTTATGACCCCCCCTGTTTTTCACGCACACCCAGCTTCATTGCCACAATTTTATCACAAAATTCGATAAAGAATAGCGAAATTACTGTTCGATTTTGCGCTTGCGAATGAGTCAACAACATCCACTATCCCGTCAACGACCAACTAGAACATATTGAAGAACATACAACAAACAAACACCTACACGACAAGTGCAAAGTGACGTTATTTTATTCACAAGAGACAAAACAAAACTAGGGGAAGACGGGGTAAAAAGCGCATGGGCGGGTAAGAAGCCCACCCCAATTATCTCATGAAATAAAGAAAATTTCAGTCAAATTTGCCCATGAGACGAATGCTAGACATTAACGCTCGTCTCATGGGCAAAATGAGACTGAAATTTGCTTCATTTCATGAGATAATTGGGGTGGGCTTTTTACTCGCCCCGTCTTCCCCTACTGGATATTTCGGCGAATGCGCCTTTATCAACACAGACAAACAATTAAACAGCAAACATCAAATATAGCAAAAAGCAGGCAACAGAAGGAGCAAAAAACCAACAAGATCAAAATAAAAACAATACTTCCCCTCTACAGTCCAACGCGGTTACATATTGAAGAACAGTTGATGTGCGCAGGAATGGGTTATGGGGGTACAACTGTACTTTTGCCATGTCGATTATCCCCTCTATCCTACACCCACCCTTTCCCTACCCTTCCTTTCTTTCAGACAAAGTGACACACCTTCCCTCCCTTCCCTTTTACTTCTTCTCTCTCCATCCTTTAATTATCTCAAGCACCCACCCCACCAACCACACTCCCTTTCTTTCCTTGTACACCCCCCTTGTTCACAGCAGTCCATCTCAATTGCGCCTATTTTAATGACCCCGAAACTGAATTGCGCCTGTGTCAGTTGTGCCCGTTGCAGTTTAAAAAAAATAAAAGAATGAAACAAAAATGTAATAAGTTTCATGCACAAAATAAAAAAAGTAATTATATATTGCAAAAGTTTTTTGAATTCAATTTACCGTAAAATCGCGGCAAACGCCCACCACCCCTCCGCAGAGATTTAGGGCAAAATTGGGGCTGGGTGTTTGCTTGGTAGGCTATCCCTTTGCATGAGAAAATGTTCATTTTTTTTTTAACGAAATAAAAAAGTGCAAAAGTGCGCCACACTGCATCTCAGGGCGAGAGAGAGTAATACATGTATTTTGTATGAACAGTCTCACTTATTTTAAAGTTTATATTCATTGATACTTGTCTTCATGTTGATTATTCTTGGCTTGTCTTTAATGTGTATGTTTATCTGTATGTTAGTGTTTAGGCCTTTGTTCAGCGCTTTGAGCTCCCTGCAAAGGGAGTTAAGCGCTCTAAATAACCAGTATTATTATTATTATTATCTGGATACTCTCGTGATGAGAAAAAGGGAGGTGGTCATGTGCAAGGTGTTTTACGGTAGATTAATTTGAACTGTACATAAGTGCATTGCATTTTTCGGGCGCGCGCGCGCGCGCGCGTGTGTGTGTGTGTGTCAAATGCTGATTGTAAAGCGCTTTGTGCTCGATAAAAAGCGCTATTATTGTGTTTGCTGGCCGCAGTTATTGTTGTTGTTTGGTCAGTGACTCGCTTCGTGTCAAGTAAACCCGAGTTCGAACCTGGGTACAGGGGATTTTTTCCTCTCATTCTGCACTAGGCCTTACGGTCTGAACGTAGAGTCTTTCGGATGAGACGATAAACCGAGGTCCCGTGTGCCCATGCATTTAGCATACGTTAAACCCAGTGGCAACGAAAAAGTTGTCATTTGGTCAAAATTTACCCCCACACCCCCTTTCCTTCCTCATCAGTGACAAAAATCGCATGCAAAAAAAGAAAAGAAAATAAGATTGGGTGGCGCGCCTCTGGCAGCGACGCGCTCTCCAGGTGGGAGCAACCCGAATTTCACAGAGACGCCTCTGTGACTATAAAGTACCTAATACCTAATACCTAATACTCAGAACGATGCTTGAAAGTGCTAAACTGTATGCACCATTTCAGTGAAGGGGGTAGGGGAGAAGTGGAAACAATGAAGGAACAGACACAGAACAGGGCAGGGGATAAAAAAGAGAAAGAGAGATGACAATTACATCATTGTAAACATGGGGTTTCGGGCAAAAAAGAAGTGATCGATGCATCTTCGTTTTCAAGGTACCTCAATGCTTTCAATTCGTGAGACACCGTGTAGGACTTGTGCTCTGGCATGGGTAGATATTGTACGTGTTTGCCAAAGCTCAAAAGAGAGAAAAAGAGGCGGGTCTCTTTTCGTTTCGAACGAGATGTTCGTTTTACATCATCAAATCGAGTTACCCGCCAGTGTTCGTCATGAGCCGTCAGTGACTGCAAGCAGCCAACATGTCGTGAAGTTGCCAGTAGGTGGAAGAACAGACTGAGAAATACATGTGAAACTGGAAAAACTATACGGCTGGGGAAGAAAGATGAAGACACAAACTGTGGTCTGAGTTGCAGTGTTCTTTATGCGTTACAGGGCAGTTCATGGTAGATGGGTCCAAAACATCGGATTCACTGACAGTGTATAGTTGTATCGAAGTTGAAAAGTTCACGTTGGATTTGTGTGTGGTTTGTATAAAAAGAAAAACCACGTTGTGTTTCTGACCATGTTGAATTACGAAAGGTCAGGTCAGGTAGACTTCTCTTGATTGGGTTTTTCTTTTCTTTCTTAATTTAAGTGGGCACCAGCTGTGACGGTTCTTCTTTTAGTAAGATCATACGGGGATTTTAATTTACTAAGGTTGGGTTTTTGTTCAGGAGGTTTTTTTTTTAAAATGTCTGTATCAGAAAAAAACCAAGCATGTGCCAGTGCATGTGATGGTGTTTCGTTGTGTCCTACTATACATGGTTTCTGGTTTGGTATCGGAGAGCACACCCCATAAAACCCTACATTAAAAATGACCTCCTAGCTTTTTTTGCAAGGGATCGGGTGCTTAAGTTTCAGTGACACTTTCCATATCCCCCTGACATTACCGTCGATAGCATTTTTTTTAATCACATTGTGGTCGCTGAAAGGGAAAGGAATAAGGAAGCCATTACTTTGACAGACTTGGGTAAATTGCCAATTGTTACATCGTTCAGCTCGCACAAAACAAGAAAAACTTCACAGAGAATCTCATTATGGAATAAAATGTTTAATCAACACACACAAAATGTACCAAACACACAGGCTTTGATTGACAGGCATCAAACCTCACACTGCTCCGGGTTCCAACCCAACGCACAAACTAAACCATTTGTGCTGTTACAGTAAAGTTAGTATTATCTTGCAGTTCTCTGAGAACCTTGAGAGTGTGAACTTCATTGCTGTTTTATTCCGCACACATATACGGCGTCCGTTTATTATCTGCGGGTTTTTAAAAGGATTTCTAAATAACTTGAGAGCAATAAACCGTTTTATATTTATTATTTATCGTTGTTCTACTGGCTAAAAGACTCCAGGGAATCATCTCGAATATCAGGAAACGCTTGAACACTAGGGTACAAGGCATCCGCTACGGATGAGAACATTACGTATGTGACCGTGTCTTGATTACCTTGCATGGGGGCAGCCACACTCTGACTTCGGGGTATTATTATGATTTATTTTTACTTTTTTTTGGCAAACATGTAGAAAGTTTCTTCTTTACAATGTAGGAAATAAGAAATTGGGCAGGAAAAAGAAAAACAAGAAGAGGGGTTTCTTATATATCTGCTTCTTAGTGCCTATTAACTCATCAGCCCTGCGCCCTAACGTGCTGCCAAATACCAGCGCCTGCGCCCGACAAATTCCGGCAGATGCCTCCCTTACTTTCCTTATTCAATGGAAGGAACTATTAATGACTGAAATAAGTTAACATTCTGCAGCTATTTGCGTCGGGAAAGGATTGCAAACTCATGCGCATTTTAAAAATAATTGTTAAGCAATTCAATCATTGTCGATTTTGTGGTTTGTAATAAAAACTGTACCCTCACTCGGACCCTGCAGGCTGGGAGTGCAGCCAACAGGACAAAATGGGCAGCGAGACGAGAGAGAGAGAGAGAGAGAGAGAGGAGATCTGAATGTTAAAAAAATTGGTTTTGAGCAATTTAACATTTTAAAACAAGTTTATGAATGTTTCAATATGGAAATGATGCATTGCATTTCGAATCTTGTTATTTAATGTCTCGGTAAAGTTAATGGTTTTGTATCTTTTACGTCAGGACTGGCTTTCCTTGACTCGAATTTTGCTCCTGTCCAAACTTGGCCACACGACAGTATCATTTTCTTTATCCAGTGGTAAGTGGTTGTTGGTTGTTGGTTTGTTGGTTTGGGGGCATTTTCACTTGATATTGCTGGGTCAGTTGTTCATCATTGCCTATTGACGTTTTGAACACGTGTGGTAGGGCAAGTGGGTGGATGCCTTGTGCCTCCATACGGGGAAGTGGACGACCCGGCCACCTCCACCAGTCTCTCCGTGGGGAATACCAGGGGGGTCTTCATAAAAATATTCCTCCACTTTCTGGAATTCTGGCTTGTAACTTTCTCTAATCTGCCACTCTCTTTGACTCTGCCTTTCCCTTGGCTTTCTGTTCATCAACTATCTTTTTGATTTATTATCCTGCCTTTTGCCCCCCAAAAAATCTTCCAAAATATTTTTTCCCTTTGAGCTCCTCGAAATTGGGTAAGCGCAGAAGACCAGTGAAAACTGAAAAACGGAACATCAGTACTTTACCCATTATGGACCATAGGCCTGAGGAACACAGAAAGAAGAATATGTGTAAATTGTCTGCCTGTGTCCTTGCCTGTCTCTTTCTATGGTTACTCTTTTCCATTTTTTCCACCTCTCTTCTCTCTCTCTCTCTCTATCTCTCTCCTCTTCTCTCTCTCGGTCTCTCTCTCCTGTCTCTCTCTCCTCTCTCTGCCTTCTCCTCGTCTTCTCTCCTCCTCTATCTCTCTCTCCTCTCTCTCTCTCTCTCTCTCTCTCTCCCTCTCCTGCTCGGCTCTGGTGTGTCTCTCTTCCCATGTGTTTATATTTTGGAGTATCGTATGTAGTATGTGCATGCGTCGGCCACACATCCGTGTGTGGGGGCGTGCTGGCGTATGTATGTATGTATGCATGTATGTAGGTATGTATGTATGCATGCATGCATGGTTATTTGCTCATTGTTTCTTTGTGCTTTCGGTTGGTGTTTTTGCTTTAGTTAATATAAACATGTAACGGGCCCAGGCCTATATCATATGCAATAATCTTTCTGTCTCTCTCTTCTGCTCTCTCTCTCTCTCTCTCTCTCTCTCTCATCTCCTTATCTTGTCTTTCTCTCTGTCTACTCTCTCTCTCTCTCTGTTTGTCTGTCTGTGTCTCTGTTCTCTATATCCCCCCCCCCCTCGCTATCTTTCCTCCCTCTCTTCTACCTACTCCTCCTCTCTCTCTCTCTTCCTCCTCTCTCTTCTCCCTCTCTCTCCACCTCACCCCCCCCACTTTCTGTTCAGTGAACCACACATTCCAATTGTCTCTTTCCAGTAGTAAGTGTCATTTACTGGTCCTAGGTGAATAAGTCTCCATAAGGCTTGAACTTTGCCAATGACACAGCCTCCTCTCTCTCTCCTCTCTCTCTCTCTCTCTCATCTTCTCTCTCTATCTCTCTATATCCTGGTTGTGTCTGTTTCTAGTCCTGGTCTCTCCATTATCTGTAGTAAACTGTGCTCTTTTAGTGTGTCTCTGGGGTCAGGCATTCATTAATGATAACATTGAAGCTTCACCGGACGTACATACACATCCCCAGATCATCTCTTCTCTCTCTCTCTCTCTCTCTCTCTCTCTCTCTCTCTCTCTCTCAAGATCCTCCTCTCTCTCTCCTCTCTCTCTATCTATCTCTCTCCTTTTGTCAGCTTGGGAACTTGATAATTATGATTAAATACCCCAATGGTGTTTAATCAGGCAGACATAATCCATACAAATGCATTGCACTACATGCTGCTGACATTGGCACTAGCCCTTTGAAGCAGTGTGTTTACTGACAGGGATTATATTGAAAGGGTCAGGGTGCCTTAAGTAAAGGTAAGTACTAATTGAGTTACTGATTTTTTATAGCATCAATAATGGACTGGCATAGAACTTTACATTTAGACTACAAAATGCACACCAAATATTCACATTTATAGCGAATAGTGTGCGTATTTACAACTAATATGGGTTGTGCAAGAATGGACAAACAAACATTCATAAAGTTTCATTTCTTTTACTGTTTGTGCTCTCGCGCACTCTTTCTCTCTCCTCTCCTCTATCTCTCTCGCTCTCTCTCTCTCTCTCTCTCTCTCTCTATCTCTCTCTCTACCACTCTCCTCTCTTTTTCTCCCCCCCCCCCCCCCCCCCCCCTTTCCCCCCCCCTCTTTTCTCTTTCATCGTCCATCTCTCAATCCTCTCCCTTCTCTCTCTCTCTCTCAACTCTTCTATCGTATCTTCTCTTCCTCGGTCTCCTCTCTCTGCTCTCTCTCCTTCTCCTCATCTTCGCCGCTATCGCTCCTCTCTCTCTATCGATATATACTTGTGGCGGCGGTGCCATAGCCGATAGGTTTTAACTGAGGCGTGGTCACCGCTACAGCTATCTGTATTAATTATAAAAAATTCGGGACTTTACTGGTTTCGTACTGCCTACGGGCATTGCCTCCAGTATTGTTCCAACCATATTTGTAGTTACAAATGTCCCATATGTGTCTGATTCAGACCAAGAGGAACGTAAGCCTCCATTTTCTCTCTCTCTCTCATCCTCATCAGCTCCTCGGTCTCATCCTCTCTCTCTCTCTCCCTCTCTCTCTCATCCCCCCCCCTTTCCTCCTCATCCTCTCTCCTCATCAATCCTATCCCACACCTTACCATTTCCCCATTTTTCTGAAACTTTCTCTGTTTTAGCACCCTTGTATTTACAAATGTCTCCTATGTGTAGGATTCGACCAAGAGGAACGTAAACTTTCCATTTTTCTCTCTCCCTCTCTCTCTCTCTCTCTCTCTCGCATTCTCATTCAGCTCGTCTCTCATCTCTCTCTCTCTCTCTCAATACCTTCCCACCTTACCATTCCCCATTTTTCTGAAACTTTCTCGGTTTTTAGCACCCTTGTCCCACCCCCCCCACCCCCCCCGCCCCTGATCCCTTCCCCTAAACACTAAACACATAAAACACACAATCTGATTAGCCATGCAGTCATTCACTGAAACCTCACATGAATTCAGGCCCAAAAGCTAAATCAAATGTTCATATTCTTTTCCAACGCCTTAGAGCTACCCTCAAATATTGTCTTGTTCTAAGCTCAACATTCTGCCCTCAAACTAACGTCAAAGCTAAGGTGAGTGGTTAAAAGAACAAGAACCATGTTACAAAGGAAAGCCAAGTGATCTGGAACAGTTGAGTTGGTTCAGTTGTCATTGATTGATCTGGGGTGGTCAGTAAGTAAGACTGTGGAGGTTTATGCCTTCAAACGAGATGAGACAGAGAGAGGGGGAGAGAGAATGAGAGAGGACGAGAGAGAGACGAGACGAGAGAGAGAGAGAGAGAGAGAAAGAGAGAAACAAAAAACAGAGAGAGAGACAGACAGAGACTGAGACAGAGGTAATGAGAGAGAGAGAGAGGAGGAGAGACGATGAGAGGAGAGAACGAGAGAGAGGAGCAGGGGGAGAGCAGAGGACTAGAAGAGAATGAGGTGAGAGAGAGACAGAGAGTCACAGAGAGTGAGATAGACTAGAGAGAGATTGAAGTGTGCCGAGAGAGAGAGAGAGAGAGGAGAAGAGAAGAGAGAGAGAGAGAGAAGAGCAAAATGCACCTACTTGAATTTGCATGCTTGTGTGGTTGCCCTACGCAAGCATAATCCAATCTATGCACACAATGCTCATGTGTGCTCACATGCATGCTATGTAAGTGCACAGATGTCACATGCTTGCATATGCATGCACATTCTTTTTATGTTAGCTGTCTCTCTCTCTCTCTCTCTCTCTCCTCTCTCTCCTCTCTATATCTCTCTCTCTCTCTCTCTCGCATCATCCTCTTCTCTCTCTCAGACTCCCCTCTCTCTGTCTTTCACTCACTCTTGATGTCTCCCTCTCTCTCTTAAATCTCTACTCCCCCCTCTCTTTTCTCTCTCTTTCATCTCTTTCACCCCTCTCACCCTGACCCCCCCCCCCTCTTTCCCTGTCGGTGTCATTTTCCTCTCATTCTTCCACACTGATCTCATTGAATTTCACAAGCAACGTGTATCCCCAATAAATAAAACAGTTGATTCACTTCCACGCTACTTCACTCCTTGTGCCCCAATGACACACCCACACCCACACCCCAAGGGGGTTTCACTTCACTGTAAGTAACCACAGCACAGCAATTAATCTCTCATTGACTTGATTGCTGATGTGTGCAACAATTCAAGCCCTGATGTGGCAGGTGAAAAAAGTCACCCCACATTTCTTCGATTTGTCTCTTAATATCTCGATTGAAAATTTGTTGAACGTCCACCGCGTCGTCAACAGACACATATTATGGGACATTAGTAGTTATAAAAGATGGTGGGAACGATCCTGGATTGCAATGCCTGGAGGTCTGAAACAGACACATACTGGACATTAGTATAGATATAAAGATGGTAGGAACGATCCTGGAGGCAATGCCCGGAGGTCTGGAACAGACACATACGGGACATTAGTAGATTATAAAGATGGTGGGAAAGACCCTGGAGGCAATGCCCGGAGGTCTGGAAAAGAGACACATACGGGACATTAGTAGATCTAAAGAAGGTGGGCGGTGATCTTTGGCGGTGCGGGAACGACCCCTGGAGGCAATGCTCCTCCCGAACGCGGAGGTCTGGAACAGAGACATATGCATGGGAAGATTCAGTAGAAGAAAAGATGGTGGGAACAGATCTATGGAGGGCAATGCCCAGAGAGTAGTGCCAACAGACACACTATGGGGACATTAGTAAGATATAAAGATTGTGGGAACACGATCCATGGTCACTTGCAACTCGCAGACACATACCGGGACATCATTAGTAGATATAACGATGTGTGACAAGATCTGATGGCAATGCACGGAGCGTCTGCAACAGGACACCAATACGGGGACATTAGTAGATATAATAGATGGTGGGAAACGAGCCTGGGAGGCAATTGCCCGGAGGTCATGCAACGAACACCTACGGGGAAATTAGTAGATATAAAAGACGGTGGGAACCGATCCTGGACGGCAATGCCCCGGGCACCCAGGTCGGCAACAAGGGGGGGGGGACCCCCCCACCCCATTTTTTGTACTGGGACATTAGTAGGAATATAAATGGAGGCGTGTGGAACGATCCTGGAAGGCAATGCCCAGGAGGTCCTTTGCCAACAGACGCATATGGGATGTTAGTAGATATAAAGTTGGTGGGGACGATCCTGGAGGCAATGCACGGAGGTCTGCAACAGACACATACTGGACATTAGTAGATATAAAGATGGTAAAAACGATCCCGGAGGAAATGCACGGAGGTCTGAAACAGACACATAATGGACATTAGTAGAAATAAAGATGGTGGAATTGATCCTGGAGGCAATGCCCGGAGGTCTGCAACAGACACATACTGGACCATTAGTAGATATAAGATGTGGGAACGATCCTGGAGGCAAAGCCAGGAGGCAGTGCAACAGCACTACTATGGGACATTAGCAGATTATAAAGATTGTAGGAACGATCCCGGATGACAATGCCCGGAAATCGGGTCCTGCCAACATACACATATGGGAAATTAGTAGATATAAAGATGGGGCGGAACGATATCCTGGAAGGAATTGCCCGGAGGTCTCAAACAGACACATACGGGACATTAGTAGATACACATACGGTGGTAACGATCCTGGATGGAGGCAATGCCCGGAGGTATGCAACAGACACATATGGGACATGGTAGATACCAAGATGGTGGGAACGATCCTGGAGGCAAGGCCCGGTAGGTCGGAAACAGACACATATGGCGACATTAGTAGATATAAAGATGGTGGGAACGACCCTGGAGGGCAATGCACGGAGGTGTGAAACATACACATACCGGACACTTAGTAGATATAAAAGATGGTAGGAACGATCCTGGAGGCAATGCCATGGAGGTCTGGGGGGAAAAACACAGACACGTATGGGACATTAGTCGATATAAAGATGGTGGGAACGACCCTGGAGGCAATGCACGGAGGTCTGAAACAGACAAATACGGGACAGTAATAAATATAAAGATGGTTGGAACGAGCATGTAGGCAATGCCCTGAGGTCTGAAAAACAGACCACACACGGGACATTAGCAGAGATAAAGGTGGTGGGACACGATCCGCGGAGGCAATGCCACGGAGGTATGGAACAGACACATACGGGAAATTAGTAGAATATAAAGATGGTGCGGAACGATCCTGCGAGGCAAATTGCCCGGATGTCTGGAAACAGACACACCACGGACATTAGTAGGCATTAAAGATGTGCGGGAAACGATTCCTAGAGCCAATGCCCGGAGGTCTGGAAACAGACACACAACGGGACATTAGACAGAGATAAAGGTGTTCGGGAACGATCATGGTAGGCAATGCCCGGAGGTCCTGGAACAGACACATACGGGACATTAATAAATTATAAAGATGCTGGGAACGACACTGGAGGCAATGCCCAGAGGTCTGCGCAGTAGATACATACGGGACATTAGCAGATATACAGATGGGGGGAACGATCCTGGAGGCAATGCACGGAGGTACTGGAACAGGCACGGATCGGGACAACAGTAGATATGAAAGATGGACGCGAACGATCCTGGAGGCAATGCACGGAGGTCTGGAACAGACACACTACGGGATATTAGTAGATATAAAGAGGGTGGTGAAACAATCCTGGAGGCAATGAACGGAGGTCGGGAACAGACACATACGGAATTAGTTATATATAAAGATGGTGGGACGAACCGGAGGCAATGCCGGAGGTCTGGAACAAAACAATACGGGACATTAGTAGATATAAAGATGGTGGGAACGATCGGGGAGGCAATGCCCGGAGGTCTGTAACAGACACATACGGGACATTAGTAGCTATAAAGATGGTGAGAACGATCCTGGAGGCAATGCCGGGGTCTGAAACAGACACATGTGGGACATAGTAGATATAAAGATGGTGGGAACGATCCTGGAGGCAATGCACGGAGGTCTGCAACAGACACATACTGGACATTAGTAGATATAAAGATGGTAAAAACGATCCCGGAGGCAATGCAGGAGCAATGCAATAAAGGAAAGTCCTGAATTTTTAACAATACAGATAAGAGTAATCGATGTATTGTCTCTTCTCGTTTTTTCCGGCCTGTTTTATAGTACCGTGGCATTTAATCCATGCTGCTTCACCTTGGCATAAGGTGTGTAGACCAATTCACATAAGCTAGAAAGCCAAGGCTACATCAAAAAGTTATGTTATGCATAGTTATGCGGGGATTGTCTTAAGCCATGGCAAGCTCCTGGCATAACATCGTCTCAAAATCCTCCGAAGTCGAGTGTGGCTGCTTCACATGGAGGGCAATGCAAAAAGACACACACGTAATGTTCTTCTCCCTAGCTGGCGCATTCTCTACATAGGTTTCAAGGCTTTGGATGTTGGGATGATCATGGAGTCTTTTAGCCAGGGCACGACAACATCATGACAACTATGCTGGCTCATTCTCAGTTCCCAACCACAGCACACCCTGCTTGGCCACTTTCAGCCCCTAAAATCAGCATTCTATAGAGGACCTTTCCAGAGGGCAAATCCAACACCCCCCAGGCATTCTCAGTTCCCAAACCACAGCCACACCCTGCCTTGTCCACTTTCAGCCCTCTAACAATCAGCATTATACAGGAGAAAGGCAGAGGTGCAGATTAACTCACCCCATCCATTTATCAGTGCCAACCCCATCCACACCCTTGCTTATCCACGTTCAGCCCTAAAATCAGCATTCTACAGAGGAAAGGCCAGAGGTGCAGATAACCCAGCCATTTTCTGTTCTTTCCATTTCTTCAGTCTTGCCTTTCTACTGCAGATAGAGCACAAAGCCTCGTCGTTTCCATATTTAAAGTTAATTTCATTCTTTGAAAAAAATTAAAAATTGCCATCTGCTAATAGTAGAATACTAAAGGCTGGACTGAAAAAAACACAAGAACCAAGACATCTGGTGTGCGGTGTGTGCTGGTGTGTGTGTGTGGTGTTGGTGTGCGGTGGCGTTGTGGAACATTGAACATGTTTATTGCCATGAACTAAACAAAGGCTTATAAGGCATTTGTTCGTTGTGTGCGTGTGCCGTGTGCGTTGCGTTGGGCGGTGGGACATCACACCAAAGCACTTCGGGACCTCAAATGCACGAACGTGCCTGGTCAGAACCAGAAAGCGTTTGATGAGCTCAAAACAAAAGAGCACAGTGGAACAAGGTCATGAAAGTACTTGATCCAAATCTTCCAAAGGAAGTAACAGTGGATGCCAGCCCTTTGGTCTGGCGGCTGCTCTCACAACGTGACAAGGAGGACATCCATGTCGCTAGCATACGCAAGCCGAAGCACTGACTGAGTGGAATCCCGATACTCTCAGCCAGAACGGGAAGACTCGCCGTGTTTTAGGGCAGGTGAACACTTCAAACTGGTATTCCTGGGACACACTCACGGTCACTCTGCACAGCCGCTGAAGGATTCAATAGCCCCGCGTCACACACCTCTGCGGCATCGAACGAGGAACTTACGGCCAATCTTCGATTTCACACTCCGCTACCAGCAAGGAGATGGAAAACCTGTCAGATTTTCCTGAGCAGACACACGACACCCACAGCAGCTGCTTCAAAACATGGAAAAAACAAGGGGGGGGGGGGGGGGGGGGGGGACATGACGAGTAAGTTGAAACATTCTCGGAGTCATATCTCCAAAGGGCAATGCCAATCGAGGAGATGCCAGGCGGACAACGAAGATGTACGCTGCAAGTATTTAAAGAAGCAATACAACCGACAATGGCAGATCCCAGCTCTACATCAGTGGGAGCGCATCTTTTCAAATCGCAGACGAGCAAGGATGAATGTCGTTCTGCGAGGAACATGAAGTCATCCTCAGGCGTCACCACATCGTTATCCAAGTCCCTGCAGCAGCGGACCATCAAACATAGCCCATGAAGGTCACAGGGCATATACATCAAAATGAAGGGCTACGAGGGAGAATGGGGTTCCGCACATCGACAGACAGTCGAAAACACATCAAAGCCTGCCTGGCCTGACCTAGCAAGCAACGGCAGTGTTCTCTTATGAAAATAATGCACAGACTGTAGCTGTGGCACGGGCAGCGAGGACATTACACGTCCGTGGTCCATTCTCCAAACTTAACGTGGCATTTCTCGGGAAATAGAAGGCGGTACATGTTCAAAGTTGCATACCCATACATGTTATGCAGCTTTCAAACAATAATCCTCAATCATGTTACGAACCCCCCCATCTCATAAAAAGTCATTACTTCCCCCCCCCCCCCCCCGATTGAGCGAGGCTTGCCCTTGTCATTATAGCTCTGTGTCAGATGAAAGCAAACAAACCGTAGTTTGATCCTGCGGTGTGTGATAAGGTGGTTGGGTGTATTTGTTTCAGAGCTATGGAACCCAGGAGATTATGCGTACTAGGAGGAGCCAGGGCAGTGGGAGAGTGTGTACAAATCAGACATCGGCAGTGAGTGTGTTCTGTCCTCTCTGTCCTCGTCTCTATCTCTCTCTGTGATGAGCGCTGGGCAGTGTCGAGATGGTACAAAATCAGACAAGGTCAAGGATGTCTGTCTCGTCTCTCATGTCTCCCTCTCTGTCTCTCGGATGAGCTGGGAGTGGGAGAGTGTGTACAAAATCAGACATGGTCAGTGAGTGTCTGTCTCTGTCTCTCTGCTCCCTCTCTGTCTCTCTGAGAGCAGGGCAGTGGGAGAGGGTACAAATCAGACATGGTCAGTGAGTGTCTGTCTCTGTCTCTCTCTCGTGAAGCAGGGAAGTGGAGAGGGTAACAAAAATCGACATGGCAGTGAGGTATATCTCTGTCCCCTGTCTCCCTCTCTGCTTTGGTCTGTTCTTCCTGTTCTCTCTCTCTGATGAGACAGGGCAGTGGAGAGTGTTGTACAAATCGGACAGGTCAGGACTTGTCTGTCCGTTCTCTCTGTCTCCTCTCTGTCTATTTGTCTGTCTTCTTCTCTCGTATCACTCTGTCTATCTCTTTCTATCTGTCTGTCTTTCTTCTCCTCTTTCAACGATCCCAGTCGTCAATGTCTGTCTGTCTCTGTACTTCTTTTTTTCTCCCCCCCTCTCATCTAGTTTCCTCTTCACCGATCCCACTGTCTGTCAATGTCATATCTGTCGCTCTGTGTGTCTGTCTATCTGACTCTGTCGTCTGTCCTTTTGTTCCCCTTTCACCGATCCCACTGTAGGTCACTGTTACTATGTCTGTCTCTCTGGTCTGTCTATCTGCCTGTCTGCTGTATTTTTTTCCTCTTTTCACCGATTCCCACTGTCCGTCTCTCTCTCTCTGATGAGAACGGAGGGAAGAGTTGTCCATAAGTTGACAAGATCAGTCAGCATGTTGGTCGTCTGTCTTTCTCTGTCTCCTCTCGATGAGCACAGGTAGTGGGAGATGTTATGATCTAACAAGATCCAGGATTAGCTGTCGTCTGTCTGGTCTGTCTTTCTCTGTTCCTTCTTGTCTGTCGTCTGTCTGCCCTTCTGCTCCCTCTCTGTGTGTCTCTCTATCTTGATGAGCCACCAGATAGCGGGGGCTCAATAGGTCTAGGAATCTAACAAGATCAGTCATGTCTGTTCTGTCTGTCTTCTTTCGTCTTTTGTTGTCGTTTGTCTTTTCCTCTCCTAATCCCTTCTGTCTGTCTTTCTCGTTCCCTCTTGTCTGTCTGTGTCTCTCTCTGATGAGCGCACCGGACAGGGAGAGTTCGATCCTTCTGCGTTGCTAACAATCAAATCATTCGCCATAAACACCAGTACACGCCAGACTTCGCGATTTTCCTACACCACCCCTCTATCTCTAGTCTCTAAGACATACAATAATATTATAATTGTTTTAAGTGAATTCGGAACTGCACACATCACGATCTCAGGCCTCTCCGTCGCTAACAATCAAATCATCGACCTCCACCACAGCTACACGCAGACGTCGCGGTGCCTACACAGACCCCCTTCTCATACAATGATTATATATACTTTATATGATTTCAGAATTGTACATCTCGAGTCTCAAATCCTCTCCGCCCTAACAATCAAATCACGCCCCAACACCAGCCACACGGCAGACGTCGCGGTTTTCGGCTGTTCCATTAAACATGGGGGGGGGACCAGTACTACAAACTGTTCCAGGAGGCGAGGTCGTCCAGGTCCATGAGAGAGAGAGGTGGTACACGCTCTGGCGCGGTGTGGGACACCATTTTGGGTCGGGAGTATCTGTGTTCGAGACGATAGAGAGAGATGGTCGGGTACATTGCTACGGCGCGGTGTGGGGAAACCTTTGGGTCATGAGGATCCTGGTGAGAGAGAGGAGAGATGGTAGAGGTACATCGCTTCTGGCGCGGTTGTGGAGACACCATTGGGTCGGGAGTACTGGTGTCGAGAGAGAGAGAGAGATGGTGTAAATTGCTAAGTCGCGGTGTGGGACACAATTTGGGTCATGAGTATGGGGAGAGAGAGAGAAGATGGTGGTACATCGCTATGGCGCTGTGTGTGACACATTGGTCG
>CM065709.1:37981059-38001992 GCA_017654935.2 Phymorhynchus buccinoides
TTTCTCCTCTCTCCCTCTCTCGCTCTTTTTCTCGTCTTCTTCATCTTCTTCTTTCTTGTGTGCCGCAATCAGCGAACCTGATTTATTTTGCCATGGAAAACCCGGGGAGGTTTTATAGAACCGCTTCTTGCCGGAAGGAGAAGAAACTTCAAACAGAACAGCTCCCCCGTGGGATAGTAAAAACCGGGGAGGTCTCTTCGTACAAATGTTCCCAACTTCTGGCAGTTCTGTGCTTGTAACTCCTCTAATCCTGGTCACTATCTGGTCGCTCTTTTGAGACTCTGTGCCTTTGCCCTTTGCTTACTGTCCATCTGCTAGTCTTTTCTGCCTTAATGGTCCATTTCTCCCTGCCTTTTTTTCTTTTTTCCAAGAAAACGCGCTTACACAAAAGCATTTCTCCAGCCAAGACAGACATGCAGGGTCCTAATTCTATTTCTCAGTTAGGTGCATAACACGCAGCAATGAACGGCATCTGTCTGGAATGCCGATCGCCTGAAGAAGAAACAGACGAGTGGGTCTGCTGGATTGTTCGATTAACAAAAATTTTTTTTTTTACTTGAGGAGGCCATCTCAATTTGTTTTTCAATCAGAAGTGGGGTTGAAATGTAAAAAGTATCCTTTGACTCCCTTGACTGCTGAGCCTACTGAGGCTGGAAGTCATCCCCCAGTGCTGGGCTAATCATCACAATCAAATCCATCACCACATCAACACTCCGGTTCATGCTCACTGTTTATCATGATGAATCTTCAATCATCAGAGTCCGATATATCTTGCAGAATTGTCAAAAACCCCTCTTAAGCCATCATAACCACTTGTTCGAATGCACTCCTACTTTCGATTGCCATCCTACCTTTGGTCAAACTCAGGTGGAGTCTACTTCGCTCAAAAATCTGTATGAACACCGGTCGTGGCGATGCCGCGCTAGCAAATTTGCGGCAAGGTATCCCCATAATAGGTATCAAAACGAAAGGGCAGCCGACGCTACTTTTTCAGCGTGTAGCATTTGTTCTTCCCCTCCAACCAACACACCGCGATGCTGGCCCTTTAAACCATTGCCCATAATAAATGCATGTGATGGGGACGAACGGACTCGTCTTCAGCATTGTCAGTCAAGCCGAAACGCCCGCTCCTCAAAGCTTTTCTCATCACTGGTTTGGCTGGAAGTGGAAGCTGGGGCCAATAGCAAAGTAAAAATGAGAGCGTTCATGACCAACCCGTTTTATCATACAACAGAATGGAAAGGCAACACACACACACGCCAACTATCACTTTTTCCCAGTTTTTTTTGTTTTGGTTTTTGATTTTTTAAAATGCTGGTTTGACTAATGCCACATCTCACTTTCAGAACTGAAAACATGCGAATGCCGGATTGAAAGAAACGGGCCGGGGGGGGGGGGGGAGGCATGCTTGCCTACAAAACACACAACACACACGTGCCACCAGCGCCACATCGCACTACGTACACCACCACACAACACACACAGACATAGGTTTACAGACCTGCGAGAAGTTCTCTCACGTTGGTAGGGGAAGTTTTTTTTTGGCAGCCGAAGTCTGGTCAGAACCACTGAAATGGCAAAAACACAATGCACACCAAAATCACAATGACATTTTTTCCGTTTTTTACTGTTTAAATGAACTACTCTCATCATTCAAATTGGATTCATTCACTATGTGGCTGCGACCATAGCTGACTTTATTCAAACATTAAATTGAACAAATGTTTTAATGTTATAGTTTAATATTAGCTTTTTAAAATCCTTTTTATATTTATATATAAACAAGTCTGTCAAAACGTAGAGATGGCTAGTGATTACTAGATCAAGATCATAACAAGTGGGGGGGATCAGACCCGTGGGGGTCGGAAGATTTGTTTTTTTTTTTTCAAAGCGCATTTCATCAGATTATTATTTAAATCGGAAATATATGCGGCTCACTCGTTCAAGTAAGAAGTCTACAAAAAAAGAAGTAAGAATTAGTCTCCCAAAAATATACTGATTTATTTTTTTTCAACTTGATGCCCGTTGCATGTTTGTGCATTTATTTTGTCCGCGATTTTAGAAAACGACCCAAAATATGGCGATCTGAGGGAGAACTACGTCATTTGTAGTGACTCACTGAAATTGTAAAAGCGCTTAGAGCTTAAACATTAGGGTCTGTACACAATTGACTACAAACTTCCATACAGAAACCTATCCGCAATCTGCGAAATAAAGTTAACAAGAAATAGACGGCATGGGATCTCCCAGCTGGGTGTCGACGCTAATGTGCTGCTCCTTATGTTTCTTACTTACAGATGTTTTACAGATTGCGCATGGGGGTTTTCTAATAACGAAGTTCTTGTAAATGTTTACCAGCCTAAGCGCTATAGAAATTAATTTTCATCACCGTCATTTCAGTTCTATACGGCAGTTTTTTTTTTTCTTCCAATTTCGACATACGCAACCTAATAAACCCGTCCAAGGCCGCCCTATTCGTGAGAAGAGATGCATCGATTCCATACTTAGTACAGTCTACTGTGAGTCACAACGTCGAAAGTGGTCACAAGTCGCCGATACCTCACGTTAAAATGCTTCAAAATCCCAGGTGTCCACACAGCCCTGATCCACTCCAACATCCACCTACCAGGAAGAAGAGTTGTCCACACAGCCCTGATCCACTCCAACATTCACCTACCAGGAAGAAGAGGTGTCCACACAGCCCTGATCCACTCCAACATACACCTACCAGGAAGAAGAGGTGTCCACACAGCCCTGATCCACTCCAACATCCACCTACCAGGAAGAAGAGTTGTCCACACAGCCCTGATCCACTCCAACATCCACCTACCAGGAAGAAGAGATGTCCACACAGCCCTGATCCACTCCAACATACACCTACCAGGAAGAAAAGATGTCCACACAGCCCTGATCCACTCCAACATACACCTACCAGGAAGAAAAGTTGTCCACACAGCCCTGATCCACTCCAACATCCACCTACCAGGAAGAAGAGGTGTCCACACAGCCCTGATCCACTCCAACATACACCTACCTATTTGCTTAGAAGGAGGTATGTCCACACAGCCCTGATGCCATCTCCAACATCCACCTAACGAACGTGAGAAGTAAAGGTGTCAGATGTCCATACAGCCTCTGTCATACCCTTCCAACGATCCACTCTACCAGGAAGAAGAGTTGTCCACACAGCCCTGATCCACTCCAACATCCACCTACCAGGAAGAAGAGTTGTCCACACAGCCCTGATCCACTCCAACATCCACCTACCAGGAAGAAGAGATGTCCACACAGCCCTGATCCACTCCAACATACACCTACCAGGAAGAAGAGTTGTCCACACAGCCCTGAGCCCACTCCAACATACACCTACCAGGAAGAAGAGATGTCCACACAGCCCTGATCCACTCCAACATCCACCTACCAGGAAGAAGAGGTGTCCACACAGCCCTGATCCACTCCAACATACACCTACCAGGAAGAAAAGATGTCCACACAGCCCTGATCCACTCCAACATACACCTACCAGGAAGAAAAGATGTCCACACAGCCCTGATCCACTCCAACATACACCTACCAGGAAGAAAAGATGTCCACACAGCCCTGATCCACTCCAACATACACCTACCAGGAAGAAGAGATGTCCACACAGCCCTGATCCACTCCAACATACACCTACCAGGAAGAAGAGGTGTCCACACAGCCCTGATCCACTCCAACATACACCTACCAGGAAGAAAAGATGTCCACACAGCCCTGATCCACTCCAACATCCACCTACCAGGAAGAAGAGATGTCCACACAGCCCTGATCCACTCCAACATCCACCTACCAGGAAGAAGAGGTGTCCACACAGTCCCTGACTCCACAAACTGGATGGTTGTTCCACACCGCTCCGTGCCGTGGCCACTCCAACATCCACCTACCAGGAAGAAGAGGTGTCCACACAGCCCTGATCCACTCCAACATCCACCTACCAGGAAGAAGAGTTGTCCACACAGCCCTGATCCACTCCAACATTCACCTACCAGGAAGAAGAGATGTCCACACAGCCCTGATCCACTCCAACATACACCTACCAGGAAGAAGAGGTGTCCACACAGCCCTGATCCACTCCAACATCCACCTACCAGGAAGAAGAGTTGTCCACACAGCCCTGATCCACTCCAACATCCACCTACCAGGAAGAAGAGGTGTCCACACAGCCCTGATCCACTCCAACATACACCTACCAGGAAGAAGAGGTGTCCACACAGCCCTGAGCCACTCCAACATACACCTACCAGGAAGAAGAGGTGTCCACACAGCCCTGATCCACTCCAACATCCACCTACCAGGAAGAAGAGGTGTCCACACAGCCCTGATCCACTCCAACATCCACCTACCAGGAAGAAGAGTTGTCCACACAGCCCTGATCCACTCCAACATTCACCTACCAGGAAGAAGAGATGTCCACACAGCCCTGATCCACTCCAACATCCACCTACCAGGAAGAAGAGGTGTCCACACAGCCCTGATCCACTCCAACATCCACCTACCAGGAAGAAGAGGTGTCCACACAGCCCCACAAACTGCTCCACTCCAAACACGGTCTTCTCTCGGCTCCACTTGGCCATGGCAAACATGGCGATCAGGACCACCACTGGGCCCGCCCAAAACCTGAACCAATCGACCAGTCAGTCAATCAACCAATTAGTAAATCAATACCTGAACCAATCAACCAGTCAGTCAGTCAATCAATTAGTAAATCAATACCTGAACCAATCAACCAGTCAGGTCAGTCAAATCAATTAGTACATCAATACCTGAATCAATCAATCAATTAGTAAATTGTGGTGGAGCTTCAACGTGAAGATGATGATGATGATTATGATGATGATGATGATGATGATTGATGCTCGATGATGCTAATACTGATGATGATGATGATCTATCTTACCACAACGGTATAGGAAGATGAAGAAGGGGAAGTAGAACGACCCTTTCTTGGGGTGGTGTTTCAACGTGATGATGTATGATGACGTAGGATGATGATGATGATGCTGCTGCTGCTGTTTTGATGATGATGATGATCTATCTGTACCACACAACACGGTACTATAGAATGGTATGAAGAAGGGGAAGTAGAACGACCCTTTCTTGGGGTGGTGTTTGAACGTGATGATGATGATGAAGGATGATGATGATGATTTTGCTGCTGCTGCTGATGATGATGATGATCTATCTTATACCAGACGGTATAGTAGATGAAGGCTGGGAAGTAAGAACGACCCTTTCTTGGGGTGGTGGCTGAATGATGATGATGATGATGACGAAGATGATGATGATAATGGTGATGATGATGATGATGATGATGATGATCTATCTTACCACACGGTATAGAAGATGAAGAAGGGGAAGTAGAACGACCCTTTCTTGGGGTGGTGTTTCAGTTGTTGATGATGATGATGATGTATGATGATGAATGATAATGATGCGTGATGAGGATGATGATGATGATGATCTATCTTACCACACGGTATAGAAGATGAAGAAGGGGAAGTAGAACGACCCTTTCTTGGGGTGGTGTTTCAATGTGGATGATGATAATGATGATGAATGATGATGATAATGAAGATTATGATGATGATGATAATGAAATGATGATGATGATCTATCTTACCACACAGTATAGAAGATGAAGAAGGGGAGAGTGTAGCAACGACCCTTTTTTTTGGGATGGTGTTGCTTTAAACGTATTGATGATGATGATGATGATGATAATTGTTGATGATGGTGGATGATGATGGTGATGTTGATGATGATGATGATGATGTGATGATGACCTATCTTACCACACGGTATAGAAGATGAAGAAGGGGAAGTAGAACGACCCTTTCTTGGGGTGGTGTTTCAACGTGATGATGATGATGATGATGATGGCAACGATGATGATGATGATGATGATGGATGACAAGGATGATGATGATGATGATGATGGATGATGGATGATGATTGATTTGACGATGATCTATCTTACCACAGGCGGATAGAAGATATGAAGAAGGGGAAGTAGAAACGATCCTTTCTTGGGGTGGTGTTTCAACGTGATGATGATGATGATGATGATGATGATGATGATAATGATGATGATGATGATGATGATGATGATGATCTATCTACCACACGGGTATAGAAGATGAAGAAGGGGAAGTAGAACGATCCTTTCTTGGGGTGGTGTTTCAACGTGAAGAAAATGGCGTAGAGGAACCACAGCCAGCCAATCAGACGGATCGTTACAAGGCCGTAGCCCGGGGGACTCTCATAAAAGTACAGCACTAGGCCTTCATCAAAGAACTGAAGGGGGAAAAAAAGAAACGCACAAGATAAAACTTCATTAGACTCAGTAGACATATGTCTCGGACCGTTTATTCAGGATTAAAGCTGAACAGTATATCACACAGTTCATCTCCTGATGGACAAATAAGGCAAACAGAATGCATGCTAATAGGTTAATTGTTCAGAAATAATTAAGGTAGGCAGTGCTAATTTCATGATGTGGTGGGAGTGATATTGCATTAAATCAATGCGGTGCTAAGGGAGCAGGGGGGTAGTCAGCTTACTAGGCCTATGCAGCTACTCGTAGCGCTTATTTGACTCGTGTGTTTGAGCAGCACTAGCTCCAATAGGCGACTATGAACAAAGAACACTTGTGCGTCATTCTAAAAATGTATGTCTATTTTTATATTTGTCTAAGTCACAAATTTGCAGAGTTTCATCACAGTTTGTGGCCTTGCGTATCTGTCGGTACCCGCTAATTTTTTTCGGTAAAAAAAATGTTTTGCAAGGTGCGCTGACTCAGCGATCCTTAGACGTTTCAAGCTATCGAAGCGAGAGCAATTGTTGCTTTTGGGCTCACATGGTTTTTGACTGAGTAATGGAGGTAAACAATTTTAATTTTCCATGAAGTGCTCTCCCCTATTTTTTTTTTTCCGAAAATCGTCTATTTAGGAACAACAAAGCGGCGCGCTAAAACCTAACTACATGTACCAGTCATTGTTTACATTGTACTGTCTTTGATTTGCTCGTCTCATCATTACAAACGTGTTCAAGGTGGAACAGATGGTTGTTTCGGAGTCGGCGCATAGTAGCTGATTGCAGTGGGCAGGTTCGTCTGCATGTCGCATGTTGTCAGTAGGCCTGATGTGTGAAAAAAAAAGTGTTGTTTATGTAGGTCAGCATGCCCTGAGTGGTTCACTCAGTGCTTCAATGTTCTTAGTAAAACAGCATGTCGACAGGGTCATAGGAGTTTGGAATGGTTTTAACCCTTTCAACGTCAGCCATTTTATTTAGCCAAAATACTTTCCATTAAGCTTACTCTGGGTAAGAGATGAAGATTTCATCTAGCAATGATTGGGGATTGGCTTCTTTGACATAGGCGATAAAATAGGAGCCTTATCTCGCTTAAATACCTCTCCAAAATTTAAGTAAGCATATGGTCATTGGTTAGGCAAACCGCCTTGCGATCTGATGGCTCTTTCAGTGGACTATGGGTGTTAAATCATTGTGGTGCGCTGAAGAGGCGACTTAGTGGCGATGAAAGGGGTTAATAAACACAAATTATTTCACAGCTCTATACATTTAGCCCTTTGTGTGATCGTCATCTGACAAATAAAAAACCTAGCTTTTCATATTATCAGCATTTAGTCTTATTCATCACATGTTTTGCATGAAGCGAGTTTGGAAAGTTCCAACAGCCACTACCACTACACACACACACACATAGCTATGAACAACAAAGCACACATATATTGTGAACACATCAGAGAGAGAGCATGGCAGTGCATATGCTACTAGCAGTCTTTTACATGGCATGGTCTAAGCATAGACACATACGACACCTACACGCACACGCACACACACAGCACACACACACAGACACGCATCAGGCACACGACACACGCACTCACTAGGGCAAAGATTAGAACGGAGCACACACAGCACTTTGCTACACATTACTACACAGCACGACACATAAGCACTCTTTTGCTAGCACCATACACACACACACAAACAGCTTTGCACACATAACACTAGCTACAGCACGGTACATCTTGGGCACACCTATACCCATCGAGCACTATGGGATACAACGTTTTTTGGAGTTATATCTAAGAAAATATGAATATGGCGTTGTGTTTTTAAAAGCCATGGAATTCCACTAATAAGGATGATTGTAAAGTTTTTTGTAATGCAATGACATAATTTGCTAGGGGGGGGGGGGGGCACTTGCGCCACGGCTCGGCTAAGGTACCTTACAATGATGAGTAATATAGAAGGTAAGATCATATAAGGGGTGTGCCGGGCTCACATTTAGACGCGTAAGTTCCGTATGGAAAACCCATAATAAGTGGAAGAAAGAAGGATGAAAATTTACGCACATAGGGGAAATTCGGGACACGTGCGCAAAACTTTTTCGCCTACTTTGTTGCAACATTATTTATGGATTTGGGCGCACGGCGTTTCGTCGCATGGAATATCCGCTGATATGTGTGTACAGCGGCGCACTTATCTTCTGGACAAACGCACGTCTCTCGTCTCTTCTCCCCGGTCCACCCCGTCTTCTTACGCAGTTCCTTCCCAGTATGAAGAAGGATGACGTAGATGACGACGAATCATGGCAGTGGCTTTGAGAACAGCAGGACGAATTCGGACCGACAGATATTTTGGGCAGTCCGAGCCTGGCGAGTGATGGTGCAGGCCCTTTGGCCATCAGGATCAAACATCACGTATGAAGTACTCCCACGTTGGATGCCGGCTTGAAACAGGCGCGCCTGAAAACAAAAAAAGTAGTATTGGCTATAGCCATTATGAAAAGCTTCCTGTGAAGGTGTAAGTACGGGGTCCTTTGGCCATGAGCGATCTAACATCAAGTATGAACTATAGGGCCACGTTGGAGGGCTGGAGCGCTTGAGAACAATGGGCGACCTAGAAAAAAAAATAATTAAATAATAATTATCGTAGCAGCTGCACCGGACTCGCACAACCTGCGTCGTGGGTCTGACAGGGGACTTTTCCTCGTCACTTTGGCACTAGGCTCTTAGTCGGTCGTGAACGTGGAGTCTTTCGGATGAGACGATAAGGCCGAGGTCCTGTGTGCTCATGCACGTCAGCACACGTTAAACCATGTGGGCTATTAGCGCGAAAAGTTGTCATTTGGTCAAAATTTTTCCCCGCAGCGCTCTTACGCCGCCCCCTCCTTATCCTCATGGCACGCTTAGTCACACAGAAATCGCTTTATGCAAAAATGATGAAAAAAATAATCACTAAATAAAAATAAAAAATATATAAAGGAAAATGGGTGAAGGAGCGCCTTCTGGTTTGACGTCGCTCTGAATCTTTCGAGGTGGGGAAGGGCAACCACAGATTTCTACAGTAATAACGCCTCGCGTGGACAGTAAATTAGCGCTAATACCTAATACGGCACATTAATACAGGTGCACTGCTTCGCCGGCTTCTCCTCTTCATCGTCATCTGGATCTATCTATCTCTGCATCTGCATCTCAAATTCTCTTCGGCTGCTCGTCATCTCTCATCTTCTTCTTCATTTTACGCAGGACCGACAGTATGGGCGCATCATTCAGTAGGTTTCTCTTGCCATCGCAGTGATTCACGCGTACTTTCCCCACGTCGAACACCGACATCATCAGCAGTCACGTCATGTAGAACCAGCAGGAAAATGGCGCATCCATAGTAGCATCTTGTAGGTCGAGTGGAATACTTAAGCTGTCTCCCTGCACCTTGGAGTGTGTCTGAAAATTACCGAGAAGGAGGAAAAAATTTTTAACACAAAAACTAAGATATCACAGGAATCTCTGTAGGCATTGTGTTAAGCTAACGAGCCGGCTGATGCCGAACAAAAAGAAAAGCGCTATCCAAATCGATTTCTGTAATTGGTGTGAGTCAACACACAGATGTCCCAAACCCCCACCCCCCACAAAAAAACAAGCACACTCAGCTACTCAAATCGATTTATGTAGGCATTGTGTACTAACACAGCAATGCCACTCATGATCGATTCTAATGTGTGATGTTACATTGTGTAGCAACACAGCAAGCCACGTCTATATCGATGTATGTACTAATTGTGTGTATCTAACGACAACTTGCATCAAGCCAACCATTATCCTGATATTCTGTACATTGTGTACGAGACTACACAAGCCACCATATGCGATTTATGTTACATAAGCTTGTGTTATCATACACCACAAGCCACCATATCAGAGTCAGAGTTCATAGGATCAAGCTCACAATAATGATCTTTCTTGAGAGATAAAAGGAATAAGCATTATAAGCTTATTTTAACATCCTGGCCGTCTCAAGAGAAGCATAAATTAACAACAAAGAATGTGGGACAAATATAGAGTTATAGCACAGACTATTTAAGAGTGGAGACCTACGTAAAAAAACAGCTGAGAACAAAAGACATTGGTTTTAAGCCAAATCATCACTATGAAAGCGCATACAATTCTTAATTAGAACAGATATTTATACACTATGAAGCCTTATTTACATCCAAATCCAAAATAATATGATTCATAAATGTATATGCATAGCATAATGCTTGCAACTGAGAGAAGGTAAGTAACAAGTCAAGATATGATAGAGATGATGAAGATGGAGGTGATGAGGAGAGTAGGAAGAAGTTTAATGATAAGGGGGAGGTTGAGGAGATAGAGAGAAGGTTTAGTGGGGTAGGGAAGATGGGGGAGGCTAAACAATGAATGAGAATGGGAGATTCAGACAAACAAAACAAGTCAAGCAAAAACGCACACATATCGATTTCTGTACACTACGTTGTGTACAACACACAAGCCACCATATCGATTTCAACTCTACTGCACACAGACCTTTTTTGAAAACCAACTACATATTGATTTCTGTTAAAGGAAAACTGATCGCTAATCGATGGCCTCTACAAGGAGCCTAGCTCCTGAAATGCTTGCTGATACCTTTTATTTATGCATGAACAATTTTGTTTACATGAGTCATGCCTATTTTTAGCCTCTGTGGAAAAAAGCTAGCGTATTATTGATTTATGCGCAATTGGATCTTGGCATGAGAACTAGAGATAAAACAATCTGTGAATCTAACAACTGTCGGTTCACATATATGCCTCCCTCTCTCCCTCTCCCCCTCCATCTCCCTCAAAATGCTACACTTATTTCGTTATTTTTACAAAATAGGAATTGTTCGGAAATAATTAAGGGGGGTAATTTCATGGTGTGTGGGAGTGATCTTGCCTAATTCAATCGGTCAAACTGGGGAAGCTACTCTACCATCAGGTAGATCCCCAGCTCTTGCTTCGTGTGTTTGAGTAGACTTACATCACTTAGAACACCATGCGTCATTCTAAATTGATGTCATTTATATTCTTATGTCACATTTTGCAAGTTCTATCAGTTTGCGGCATACTGGGCCGCCCCCTGTATTTAAAAAAAAAAAAATGTTTGCAAAGTCGCTGACTCGCATCCTGCGGTTTCAAGCTTCACCGCCATTGTTGCTATGGTTTTGACCGAGTAGGTCGAGGTAATTACCTCTACATTTTACGAAGTGCTCTCCCCTAGGTTTTTTTCTGAAAATCGTCTATTAATGTGCATAGGCCTTTTTCTTTCATTTTTTAACTTCGTGATTTTTTTTTTATAACAAGCTCTTCTTATGCCATTGAACACACAAAAAAATGAACACAAAAGAAAATGTTTACACACAGGCAAATTATGGTACAGAGCAATAAGTTGAATAAATAACTAAGTCCTAGGGGTTAGGTATGTTGTTGTTGATGTACCCTGGCTAAAAGACTCCAGGGATCACCCCCAACAAGCGGAAGCTCTTGAACACCATCACACAAATGCATCAGCTATGGATGGAACATTATGTGTGTGACCGTCTTTTGATTACCCCGCCATGTGGGCAGCCACACTCCGATTTCGGGGGAGGGGTAGATATGCTTACTAAAGAATGGCAGCATGGATCCCAATCGTCCCGCAAAACAAGGAGTCCCAAGGACTCCTTCACTTACAGCATAGAGGGTACTAGAGGCGGTATTATAGGAGGGTCCCAGTGGCATTGCGAATGCTAAAAAGAATTTTTCTAGTGCATCCCTGGGACCCCCTGCACATTCTTTTAGAGGGTCCGTTAGAATTTTAGTGCTTCATAGACCCCCAATGGGGGTCCCTGGGAGCCCTGGGCAGGTGTTTTTTTTTTCAATAAATCAATAAATAAATATTGTACTCACAGGCACAGACGCAGGACAGAGCCACTATGAAGAGGTAAGCAACAAGGTAAGAGATGTTCTCTGCCAAAATGTCTGAAACACACAAATAAAAATAATATTTCAATACAGATTTTTAAAATACCGTACTATTCGGACTAAAAGGCACACCTTACTAAAAGGCGCACCCCCCAAATACTACAAAGAAACTCTGATTTTGTTACTATATTTTCTTACTGTATTATTAATCACATTATAAGGCGCAGGGGTCTCACTCTGGGGGGAAAAGTCGCCTTATGGCAAAAAAAAATGGTAGTTATCATTGTTGCCGTTTCTGCACAAATATCCTGAGACAGAAAAAGATTGCATTACTTATATCATTGTTGGGGTAAATATACACAAATATGCATGTATATGCATGCATGCCATCACACACAGTCATAAACACATACCCATGCACACATGCACATATCCTCCCACGCGCGTGCGCACGCACGCACACATGCACACACGCATGCGGTGCACTTTCATGCACGCACGCACACACACACACACACAAAACACTGATTTTTGTTTCAAAACTGCATTCAACGAAGCACCCACCCATACAAAACAAGGGTATTTATATTTACTTGTACAAGCAAACTCCCCCCCCCCCCCCCCCCCCTTCCCACCATTCACTGTAAAAAAAATAACTTCAATTGTTTATTTCATAGATTTTTTTCCATCAGTTTTCTTCACTTAAACATGGATTTCTTTTTTCGTCAAACAAATACTGTTTGAAATGTATAAAGAAAATAAAAAGAACATATCAAACAAAGAAAAAAAGAACTTACAGAATTCGTCAGCGGAATATTCGTAATGCCACAGGTCCCCCTCCTCTCCGTTGGTCATGTGAAGCTTGTATTCCAGATTGAGACCCGTCACCTGTCAACAATATCGTCAACAATTAACGTGTGTTAATATTCGTAATGCCACAAGTCACCTGTCAACAATATCGTCAACAATTAACGTGTGTTAATATTCGTAATGCCACAAGTCACCTGTCAACAATATCGTCAACAATTAACGTGTGTTAATATTCGTAATGCCACAAGTCACCTGTCAACAATATCGTCAACAATTAACGTGTGTTAATATTCGTAATGCCACAAGTCACCTGTCAACAATATCGTCAACAATTAACGTGTGTTAATATTCGTAATGCCACAGGTCCCCCTCCTCTGCGTTGGTCATGTGAAGTTTGTATTCCTGATTGAGACCCGTCACCTGTCAACAATATTTCTCTACCCAGCTAAGTTTAATGGGGGGTTTTTTCTGAAAAATGACTGGCAGCAAAAGGGTTTAACTTAACTAGGTCACGATGGTCAGTCAACAACCTTCAAAATGCCTCCCACTGAATTCATTATGTCATACTTCCTTCACTCCCTCTCTCTCTTTCTCTCTCACTCACCCAGATACACACCGACCCAAATGGTGTCCCACACCGTGCCGTAGCAATGTACCACCATCTCTCTCTCTCTCACAGATACTCACCGACCCAAATGGTGTCCCACACCATGCCATAGCGATGTACCACCATCTCTCTCTCTCTCACAGATACTCACCGACCCAAATGGTGTCCCACACCATGCCATAGCGATGTACCACCATCTCTCTCTCTCTCACAGATACTCACCGACCCAAATGGTGTCCCACACCGCGCCATAGCGATGTACCACCATCTCTCTCTCTCACCCAGATACTCACCGACCCAAATGGTGTCCCACACCGCACCATAGCGATGTACCACCATCTCTCTCTCTCTCACAGATACTCACCGACCCAAATGGTGTCCCACACCGCGCCATAGCGATGTACCACCATCTCTCTCTCTCACACACACACAGATACTCACCGACCCAAATGGTGTCCCACACCATACCATAGCGATGTACCACCATCTCTCTATCTCTCACAGATACTCACCGACCCAAATGGTGTCCCACACTGTGCCATAGCGATGTACCACCATCTCTCTCTCTCTCGGACACACAGATACTCACCGGCCCAAATGGTGTCCCACACCGTGCCATAGCGATGTACCACCATCTCTCTCTCTCTCACACAGATACTCACGACCCAAATGGTGTCCCACACCGCGCCATAGCGATGTACCACCATCTCTCTCTCTCTCGGACAAACAGATACTCATGACCCAAATGGTGTCCCACACCGTGCCATAGCGATGTACCACCATCTCTCTCTCACACACAGAGATACTCACCGACCCAAATGGTGTCCCACACTGTGCCATAGCGATGTACCACCATCTCTCTCTCTCTCGGACACACAGATACTCACCGACCCAAATGGTGTCCCACACCGTGCCGTAGCAATGTACCACCATCTCTCTCTCTCTCACAGATACTCACCGACCCAAATGGTGTCCCACACCATGCCATAGCGATGTACCACCATCTCTCTCTCTCTCACAGATACTCACCGACCCAAATGGTGTCCCACACCATGCCATAGCGATGTACCACCATCTCTCTCTCTCTCACAGATACTCACCGACCCAAATGGTGTCCCACACCGCGCCATAGCGATGTACCACCATCTCTCTCTCTCTCTCACACACAGATACTCACCGACCCAAATGGTGTCCCACACCGCGCCATAGCGATGTACCACCATCTCTCTCTCTCTCACCCAGATACTCATGACCCAAATGGTGTCCCACACCGCGCCATAGCGATGTACCACCATCTCTCTCTCTCTCTCGAACACACAGATACTCACCGACCCAAATGGTGTCCCACACCGCGCCAGAGCGATGTACCACCATCTCTCTCTCTCTCACACAGATACTCATGACCCAAATGGTGTCCCACACCGCACCGTAGCAATGTACCACCATCTCTCTCTCTCTCTCGACACACACAGATACTCACCGACCCAAATGGTGTCCCACACCGCGCCAGAGCGATGTACCACCATCTCTCTCTCATGGACCTGAACGACCGGCCTCCTGAACAGTTGTAGTACTGGGTCCCCCCCACCATGTTAATGGAACAGCCGGAAAACCGCGACGTCTGCGTGTAGCTGGTGTTGAGGGCGATGATTTGATTGTTAGCGACGGAGAGGACTGAGACTCGAGATGTACAATTCTGAAATCATATTAAAAAGTATATATATCATTGTATGAGAAGGGGGCTGTGTAGGAAAACCGCGACGTCTGCGTGTAGCTGGTGTTGAGGGCGATGATTTGATTGTTAGCGACGGAGAGGACTGAGACTCGTGATGTGCAGTTCTGAATTCACATTAAAACAATTATATATTATTGTATGTCTTAAGAGACTAGAGAGAGAAGGGGGTGGTGTAGGAAAATCGCGAAGTCTGCGTGTAGCTGGTGTTAATGGCGATGATTTGATTGTTAGCAACGGAGAGGATCGAGACTCTCCCACTGTCCGGTGGCTCATCAGAGAGAGACAGACAGAGAGAGAGAGGGGAGACAGAGAAAGACAGACAGAGAGGGAGATAGAGAAAGAAAGACAAACAGACAGACAGACAGAGAAAGACAGACAGACAGACAATGACTGATCTTGTTAGATTCATAGACACTCCCCCACTATCTGGTGGCTCATCAGAGAGAGAGAGACAAACAGAGAGGGAGACAGAGAAAGGCAGACAGACAGACAGACAGAGAAGGAGACAGAGAAAGACAGACAGACAGACAGACAGACAATCACTGATCTTGTTAGATTCATAGACACTCTCCCACTATCCAGTGGCTCATCAGAGAGGGAGACAGAGAAAGACAGACAGACAAACATAGCTGACTGATCTTGTCAGACTTATAGACACTCTTCCACTACCGTGGCTCACCAGAGAGAGAGAGACAGACAGACAGTGGGATCGGTGAAAGAGGAAAAAAAAGACAGACAGACAGTCAGATAGACAGACACAGAGAGACAGACATAGTAGACAGTGACAGACAGTGGGATCGGTGAAAAAGGAAAAAAAAGACAGACAGACAGAGTCAGATAGACAGACACAGAGAGACAGATATAGACAGTGACAGACAGTGGGATCGGTGAAAGAGGAAAAAATAGATGGAGAGAGAGAAAGAGACAGAGACAGACAGACAGTGACAGACAGTGGGATCGGTGAAAGAGGAGAAAAAAGACAGACAGACAGAGAGAGAGAGAGAGAGACAGAGAGAGAGAGAGAGAGAAAGACAGACAAATAGACAGAGAGGGAGACAGAGAGACAGAGACAGACACTCACTGACCTTGTCCGATTTGTACACACTCTCCCACTGCCCTGGCTCATCAGAGAGAGAGAGACAGAAAGACAGACAAATAGACAGAGAGGGAGACAGAGGGACAGAGATAGACACTCACTGACCATGTCTGATTTGTACACACTCTCCCACTGCCCAGGCTCATCACAGAGAGAGAGAGAGACAGAGACAGACACTCACTGACCATGTCTGATTTGTACACACTCTCCCACTGCCCTGGCTCATCAGAGAGACAGAGAGGGAGACAGAGAGACAGAGACAGACACTCACTGACCATGTCTGATTTGTACACACTCTCCCACTGCCCAGGCTCATCAGAGAGACAGAGAGGGAGACAGAGAGACAGAGACAGACACTCATTGACCTTGTCTGATTTGTACACACTCTCCCACTGCCCAGGCTCATCACAGAGAGAGAGAGAGACAGAGAGACAGAGAGACAGAGACAGACACTCACTGACCATGTCTGATTTGTACACACTCTCCCACTGCCCTGGCTCATCATAGTACAGCAGAATCTCCTGGGTTCCATAGCTCTGAAACAAAAACAACACCAACCCACCTTATCACACAACCAGGATCAAACTACGGTTTGTTTGCTTTCATCTGACACAGAGCTATAATGACAAGAGGCAAAGCCTTCAAGGCTCACTCGGGGGGGGGGGGGGGGGGGGGGGGGGGGGGGGGGGGGGGGGGGGGGAAGTAATGACTTTTTTATGAGATGGGGGGGGGTCGTAAACATGAGGGAGATTATTGTTTGAAAGCTTGCATAAACATGTATGTGTATGCAAAATTTGAACAATGTACGCCTTCTATTTCCCGAGAAAATGCCAACGTTAAAGTTGGGAGAATGGACCACGGACGTGTAATGTCCTGCACTGCACCGTGCCACTAGCTACAGTCTGTGCATTAGTTTCATAAGAGTACAACTTCCGGTTGCTTGCTAGGCAGGCCAGGCAGGATTTGATGGTGTTTTCGACCTGTCTGTCGATGTGCGGGAACCACACCTTCTCCCTCAGTAGCCTCTTCATTTTGATGATGCCCTGGTGACCTTCATGGGCTATGTTGATGGTCCGCTGCTGCAGGGACTTGGGGATAACGATGTGGTGACGCCTGAGGATGACTTCATGTTCCTCGCAGAACGACAATTCATCCTTGATCGTCTTGCAGATTTGAAAAGATGCAGCATCCACTGATGTAGAGCTGGGGATCTGCCAATTGTCGGTTGTTATGGCAGTTCTAAATACTTGCAGCGTAGCATCTTCGTTGGTCGCCTTGGCAATCTCCTCGATTGGCATTGCCCTTGGGATGATATGACTCACGAGAAAGTTCACATACTCGTCAGCTGTCTTGTTTTCATGTTTTGAAGCAGCTGTGGGTGTCGGGTGTCTGCTCAGGAAATCTGCAGGGTTTCCATCTCCTGGCTGGTAGCGGAGTGTGAAATCGTAAGATTGAAGCCGTAAGTTCCATCGTTCGATGCGCGCAGAGGTGTGTGACGCTGGGCTATTGAAAATTCCTTCAAGCGGCTTGTGGTCAGAGATGACCGTGAAGTGCTGTCCCAGGAGATACAAGTTGAAGTGTTCACATGCCCAAACAACGGCGAGTGCTTCCCGTTCTGTCTGAGAGTATCGGGATTCCACATCAGTCAGTGCTCGGCTTGCGTATGCTACGACATGGATGTCCTCCTTGTCACGTTGTGAGAGCAAGCCGCCAAGACCAAAAGGGCTGGCATCCACGGTGACTTCCGTTGGAAGATTTGGATCAAAGTACTTCATGACCTTGTCACTGGTGATCTTTTGTTTGAGCTCGTCAAACGCTTTCTGGTTCATGACCAGGGCACGTTCTTGCATGTGAGGTCACGAAGTGGCTTTGTGAGGTCAGCACAAGCACGCACGCACGCACACGCACACGGCGCACACACACACCACACATTGCCTTTATAAGCCTTTGTTTAGGTTTCATGGCAATAAACCAATGTTCAATGTTCACACACACACACACACACACACACACACACACACACATACACACACACTCACACCAGAATGTCTTGGTTCATTGTGTTTTTTCAGTCACGCCTTTATATTCTACTATTAGCAAATGCATATTTTTAATTGTTTCAAAGAATGAAAATTAACTTTAAATATGGGAAACGAACGAGGCTTATGTGCTCTATCTGCAGTAAGAAAGGCAAGACTGAAGAAACGGAAAGAGACGAGAAAATGGCTGGGGTTGATCTGCACCTCTGGCCTTTCCTCTGTAGAATGCTGATTTTAGGGGCTGAACGTGGATAAGCCAGGGTGTGGATGTGGGTTGGGAACTGATAAAATGGATGGGGTGAGTTAATCTGCACCTCTGGCCTTTCCTCTGTAGAATGCTGATTTTAGGGGCTGAAAGTGGACAAGGCAGGGTGTGGCTGTGGGTTGGGAACTGAGAAAATGGCTGGGGGGTGTTGATTTGCACCTCTGGAAAGGTCCTCTATAGAATGCTGATTTTAGGGGCTGAAAGTGGACAAGGCAGGGTGTGGCTGTGGGTTGGGAACTGAGAATGAGCAGCATAGTTGTCATTGATGTTGTTGTCGTGCCCTGGCTAAAAGACTCCAGGGATCATCCCAACAGCCAAAGCACTTGAACACTATGGTAGAAATGCGCCAGCTAGGGATGAGAACATTACGGTGTGTGACCGTTTTTGATTGCCCCGCCATGTGAGCAGCCACACTCCGACTTCGGAGGATTTTGGAGACGATGTTATGCCAGGAGCTTGCCATGGCTAGACAATCCCCGCATAACTATGCAGAACATAACAACATTTTGATGTAGCCTTGGCGTTCTAGCTTATGTGAATTGGTCTGACACAGCCTTATGCCAAGGTGGAGCAGCATAGAATAATGCCACTGGGTAACTATAAAACAGGACAGGAAAAACGAGAAGAGACAATACATCGATTACTCTTATCTGTATTGTTAAAAATTCAGGACTTTCCTGGTGTTGCATTGCCTCCGTGCATTGCCTCCAGGATCGTTCCCACCATCTTTATATCTACTAATGTCCAGTATGTGTCTGTTGCAGTCCGGTGGACGTTCAACAGATTTTCATTCGAGAATTAAGAGACAATGCGAAGAAATGTGGGTAGACTTTTTCACGCCACATCATGCTTGAATTGTTGCACACATCAGCAATCAAGTCAGTGAGAGATTAATTGCGGTGCTGTGGTTACTTACAGCGAAGGAAACCCCTTGGGTGTGGGTGTGGGTGTGCATTGGGGCACAGGAGTGAAGTAGCGTGGAAGTGAATCAACTGTTTTATTTATTGGGGGATCACGTTGCTGTGAAATTCAATGAGAACAGTGTGGAAAAAATGAGAGGAAAATGACACAAGACAGGGGAAAGAGAGGGGGGGGGGGGGGTTCAGGGTGAGAGGGGGGTAGAAAGAGATGAAAGAGAGAGACAAAGAGAGGGGGGGGTAGAGAGAGGGAGACATCAAGAGTGAGTGAGAGACAGAGAGAGATGAGAGAGAGAGAGAGAGAGACGAGAGAGTAGAGAGAGAGAGACGAGAGAGAGAGAGAATGAGAGAGAGAGAGAAGAGGAGAGAGAGAGAGAGAGAGAGAGACAGCTAACATAAAAAGAATGTGCATGCATATGCAAGCATGTGACATCTGTGCACTTATATAGCATGCATGCAGCACACATGAGCATTATGTGCATAAAAATTGGATTATGCTTGCTGCTTAGGGCAACCACACAAGCATGCAAATTCAAGTAGGTGCATGCTCTCTCTCTCTCTCCTCTCTCTCTCTCTCTCTCTCTCTCTCTCTCTCTCTCTCACTCATTCTCTCTTGTAGTATATATCTCTCTCTCTGAACTCTCTGTCTCTCTCTCTCTACTCACTCATTCTCTTGTAGTTCTCTGCCCCCCCCCCCCCCCCCCTCTCTCTCTCTCTCTCATTCTCTGCCTCAGTCTCTCTCTATCTCTGTCTATCTGTTTTTGTTGTTCTCTCTCTCTCTCTCTCTCTCTCTCGTCTCTCTCTCTCTCTCTCTCTCAATTCATTCTCTCTCCCCCTCTCTCTGTCTCTCTCGTTGAAGCATAACCTCCACAGTTCTTACTGACCACCCCAGATCAATCAATGACAACTGAACCAACTCAACTGTTCCAGATCACTTGGCTTTCCTTTGTAACATGGTTCTTGTTCTTTTAACCACTCACCTTAGCTTTGACGTTAGTTTGAGGGCAGAATGTTGAGCTTAGAACAAGACAATATTTGAGGGTAGCTCTAAGGCGTTGGAAAAGAATATGAACATTTGATTTAGCTTTTGGGCCTGAATTCATGTGAGGTTTCAGTGAATGACTGCATGGCTAATCAGATTGTGTGTTTTATGTGTTTAGTGTTTTAGGGGAAGG
>CM065709.1:38002492-38027492 GCA_017654935.2 Phymorhynchus buccinoides
CAAAAAACAACATTCAAGAGTGACACCAACCACCAACAGTGCATAATGCAAAGCAACTCTCTCTCTCTCTCTCTCTAACACACACACACACACGCACGCACACGCACACGCGCACACGCACACGCACACGCACACACACACACACAAACACACACACACGCACACACACACATAAACACACAATTATTGACGCCAACTCGTTCATACCCCATTCGGTAAGTCACAGCAACTGAGCCGCATGGACTGACCACATACACCAACACGCAGACACAAACACCCTCACACACAACGTACGCACGCAGACAGACACACAGACACACACACACAAACACACACACATGCGTGCACACACAACCCACAAAAACCAAAATACACACAAGCACACATTCATGCTCACACACACACACACACACAACACACACACTCACACACACACACACACACACGCACCACAAAACACAGCACAAACCTCTTAAATCAATCTTCCCTCACGTGCACACAACGATAGACAACTGATCAAATATTTAGGGTGCAGCAGGAAAAAGATGGGTTTTAAGAGAGGTTTTGAATGAGGAGACTGAGTTGGAGTGTCGGAGAGGAGAAGGCAGAGAATTCCACAGAGATGGTGCTTGACAAGAAAAAGAACGTTGGCCAGCAGATTTGAGACGGATGGAGGGAATGGAAAGGAGACGAGAATCAGAAGACGAACGTAGTTGGCGAGCTGGGACATAGAGATGAAGAAGATCAGAGAGATACTGGGGAGCTTGATCATTCAGTGACTTGAAGGCAACAGCCAACATTGAACCCAAATGTACAGAAATAGTATTTGCGTATCTTTGAATATTTCACAAACATTGATAAAAATATTTTACAAACCTTTTGAGCAATTCTGCACTTAACAAATAATGTGAGAACATAAACATCCCAACCCTTTGGCAGACTAGCATAACAGTTTGGCACAAATAGCAATGTGGCAATTTGACACACACGCACCAGACCCGTTTATCCCACATTTTCACTGTCAGTAATCCCAAGCTCTCAAATCAGTCACTTCAGGCACCTGTCAGTAATTTTCCGATCGCTTTGCATATGTTCAAAAGAAAAGACGAGATTTGCCGGCCGAGAAATCCTTCCACACGGATTTTCGCTATCGTTGGAACTTTTCACAACGGGAGGGGGAAGGGGGAAAGGGGGGAGGGGGAAGGGGGGGGATGTGGAGTTGCGTATCTTTGACTCTTTCAGTTCCACATTAATCAAAATGTTTCGCAAACTTTTTGAGCAGTTCTGCTATTAACCCTTTAGTTTGCGCATTGCCCATTTTCCCTGCGGGCTGCACTCCCACCCTGCAGGTTCTGAGAGAGGTGCTAGTTTTATTACAAAACACACACACAAAAACACCACAATGAAGTGCTTGCAAATGATTTTAAATTGCGCAACGACTTCAGCGATCATTCCGACGCAAATAGCTTCAGAATAAACGTATTTTAGTCATTAATAGTTTCTAGATTGATAAGGCAGACATGCCTACCCCAAAATTTGCTTTCAGGGACAATAAAGAGAGAAATCAGGGACAAATCTGTGAAATCAGGGGCAGGACTCTTTCTTGAAAACACGCGCGCGCTTCACAGCCGTTTTCTTCTTCTTTTCATACTTGTCTGATCCGTGATCCGAATCCGACTCTGTGTCGGCATGTGCTCTCTTCGACGCCATGTTGCTTTCAACTTGGAAGTGAGAGAGAGGCTATCTTCTTCGCGCATGCGCATTCCGTCCAGCAGACGATAACGATTCCTGGCTGTTCTTCTCTAATCGTACGGCACGATGGAATAGCTTTTCAATTCCCTTTTTTTTTTTTTTCGGGACGCGTATTGCAAATCCGGGATTTCCAGGACAGTCGCTTCTAAAATCAACTTTCCGGGACAAATCCTGGATGTACAGGGACGGTAGGCATGTCTGATGAGGAAACTAAATGGAGGCATGTCTGATGAGGAAACTAAATGGAGGCATGTCTGATGAGGAAACTGAATGGAGGCATGTCTGATGAGGAAACTGAATGGAGGCATGTCTGATGAGGAAACTGAATGGAGGCATGTCTGATGAGGAAACTGAATGGAGGCATGTCTGATGAGGAAACTGAATGGAGGCATGTCTGATGAGGAGACTAAATGGAGGCATGTCTGATGAGGAGACTAAATGGAGGCATGTCTGATGAGGAGACTAAATGGAGGCATGTCTGATGAGGAAACTGAATGGAGGCATGTCTGATGAGGAAACTAAATGGAGGCATGTCTGATGAGGAAACTAAATGGAGGCATGTCTGATGAGGAAACTAAATGGAGGCATGTCTGATGAGGAAACTAAATGGAGGCATGTCTGATGAGGAAACTAAATGGAGGCATGTCTGATGAGGAAACTGAATGGAGGCATGTCTGATGAGGAAACTGAATGGAGGCATGTCTGATGAGGAAACTGAATGGAGGCATGTCTGATGAGGAAACTAAATGGAGGCATGTCTGATGAGGAAACTAAATGGGGGCATGTCTGATGAGGAAACTAAATGGAGGCATGTCTGATGAGGAAACTAAATGGAGGCATGTCTGATGAGGAAACTAAATGGAGGCATGTCTGATGAGGAAACTAAATGGAGGCATGTCTGATGAGGAAACTAAATGGAGGCATGTCTGATGAGGAAACTAAATGGAGGCATGTCTGATGAGGAAACTGAATGGAGGCATGTCTGATGAGGAAACTGAATGGAGGCATGTCTGATGAGGAAACTGAATGGAGGCATGTCTGATGAGGAAACTGAATGGAGGCATGTCTGATGAGGAGACTAAATGGAGGCATGTCTGATGAGGAGACTGAATGGAGGCATGTCTGATGAGGAGACTAAATGGAGGCATGTCTGATGAGGAAACTGAATGGAGGCATGTCTGATGAGGAAACTGAATGGAGGCATGTCTGATGAGGAAACTAAATGGAGGCATGTCTGATGAGGAAACTAAATGGAGGCATGTCTGATGAGGAGACTAAATGGAGGCATGTCTGATGAGGAAACTAAATGGAGGCATGTCTGATGAGGAAACTAAATGGAGGCATGTCTGATGAGGAAACTAAATGGAGGCATGTCTGATGAGGAAACTAAATGGAGGCATGTCTGATGAGGAAACTAAATGGAGGCATGTCTGATGAGGAAACTAAATGGAGGCATGTCTGATAAGGAAAGTAAATGGAGGTCTCTGACCGACAATTTGTCGGGCACAGGCGCTGGTAGTTGCACTAGGGCGTCCGACCTGTCAGGCGCAGGGCGGAATGAGTTAGCAATAATTTGAGAACATAAACATACAAACCCTTTGTTCGCTTTGAGACTAGTGAACACATTTTGGCACAGGTTAGGAAAGCCATTAGCTACAGCTTATTGCACTTTCTGTGAACAGTAAACGCAATCAACATTATATCAATACAGTGGAACCTCCTATATAAGACGTTCAAAAATCATCCAAAATGAGGTCTTATAAGGGAGGTAAGCTTAATACTTACAAAGAAGGCAATGTCTTAGAGGAGTAGGTCTTATGTGGGAGGGAGTCTTATAAGGGAGGTTCCACTGTATGTGTATACGCATGAAAGAAAACAAATGTTCAGAAAAGTTTCTAACAAAAGAGCGGACGATTAAGGATTTGCCTATTACACTTGTTTGAAGTTTGAAAGGACTACATGAATTTCAATTTCCAACATCATAATCAAACCCAAAACAAAAAAACCCCAACCCACCATCAAAATCTTTTAAAACATGTTTTGATCAATCCCATAGATAGCAACAACAAAGCTTGTACAATGGAGCCTCCCTTATAAGACTTCCCACTGTAAGACTCCTTGGCTTCACACGTATCAATCCCATAGATAGCAACAACAAAGCTTGTACAATGGAGCCTCCCTTATAACTATAATATAAGACTTCCCACTGTAAGACTCCCTGGCTTCACACGTATCAATCCCATAGATAGCAACAACAAAGCTTGTACAATGGAGCCTCCCTTATAAGACTTCCCACTGTAAGACTCCCTGGCTTCACACGTATCAATCCCATAGATAGCAACAACAAAGCTTGTACAATGGAGCCTCCCTTATAAGACTTCCCACTGTAAGACTCCCTGGCTTCACACGTATCAATCCCATAGATAGCAACAACAAAGCTTGTACAATGGAGCCTCCCTTATAACTATAATATAAGACTTCCCACTGTAAGACTCCCTGGCTTCACACGTATCAATCCCATAGATAGCAACAACAAAGCTTGTGCAGTGGAACCTCCCTTATAACTATAATATAAGACTTCCCATTGTAAGACTCCCTGGCTTCACATGTATCAATTTGTTTGAGAAAGACATTTGATTGGACGTGCTTCTGAATCTATATGGGTCAAAAGGTGATTGAGCAATCCAGTTGAGATTCTTTCGACTTCTCATAGAGTTCTCTACTTTTTAGTTAGTTTAACAACGGACACATTGACGAACAGCGTGTGTCATCCTCTAAAATAGAAGATGATCTTGCAAAATGTTTGCCTTCAAATGTTCGTAACGTCGTACCAAAAGGGAAGTATCCCTATAGTAATTTGCATGATTCACCCTAGACTATCTCTCACACAAATCACAAGTAGACTTTCCCCCGGGGGGATACCGGGGGGTCTTTTGTATAAATAGTTCCCCCACCTTCTGGAAGTTCTGTGCTTGTAACTTCCTCTAATCTGTCACTGTCTTTGACTCTGCCTTTTCCCTTTGCTTACTGTCATTTACTATCTCTCTGCCTTACTGGTCCATTCTTCTGCCTTTTTTCATGAAACACTTTCAAAAAGATTTCCTCCAGCCGAAGTCGGACTTGCTGGGCCTAATTTCTTAGTTAGGCGCATAACGGCAGCATGACGCATCTGCGCTCATAATTGACAGGCAACTGTCTAAGCGATCGAGGAAGAAGAAGAAGAAGAAGTAGACTACCAAGGATCGAAATAACTCAGCGAGTACTCGCTATACCCAGCAGGAATCTCCGGTTCCCATCGGAAACCTAACTCTTCCGAAACCATCGGACAGAACCGTTGCAGATGTTTCCCTTTCTCCTCCCCCACCCCTACCCTCTCCCCTTTCTTTCTCTCGTTGTCCTGTGGGGAACATGCGTCCCAACACTGGGTGCACCCGTTCTCTTGACGCACCAAGTATTCGGTACACGAGTACTCTTGCATGGCGAAATTTTGGAACTTTGTAGAAGCATCCGCATCCTCTTCTTTTTCGGTGCAAACCTTCCCAGTGTCCCACACGTCGGTTCGGGAGTCCCAGCACTGGGTACATGCGTCCCGATGTTGGGTGCAGGTGTGCTGGAGTTTGCAAGGCTCGTATGGTTGCCCAATGGTGACAGAAGTCATGTACACGTAGCCATTCAGAAAATTCTGGACGCTGGTGTCCATAACGGTACACTTGCCCCCATCTTTGGTGCCGATGTTCTTGCTCTGGGTGCAAGGGTACCACAAAGGTGTGTTGGGGTAGGAGAGAGTTGTAAAGTTGATGTTATTGTGGAAGAATTCGAAAGTTTTCCATTTTCTCGTTGCAGCCAGTTGTAGGACAGTGGTGTCTTCGATGAAACCGTGGAACGCCAGATGTTCAAGTTTGTGACATGCCTGTCGGTAAAAAAAACAAGCAATAAAAAAGAACAAATGCATAATGAAGCTTTAAAGGGCCACCCTGACGGATGAGTTTTTGTAAGAAACACGTCCAGATCACCAGGAAAACACCCTTTACAGAGATTGCAACACTCGCTTTGCTCTGCTTTCCTAGAAATCAAACCGGCGATTCATCCTTGGCGGAGGTGCTGGAAGTCAAATTCTTTCACCCAAAGAGAAGGCGTGTGCCATCTCTTTTCTAATGGCCGCCTGCGTTTTGACCAAATCGTTTGCACGAAATGTTTGCAATACAAGCCTTATTTTTGTTTTTAATTTTTTTTATACAGATTATCTAAAGGAGTTTTGCTCACAACAAAGGAAACAGCTCCAATCTTTTTTACTGCACTACAAAAGAAGAAAACGCTTCAACCACAATGAATGACCTCCACCCACCCCACCCCATCCAAAATGGCTACTCTCTCCGGCATCTCCGCCAAGGAGGAATCGCCGTTTTTACGGTTTCACTTCTAGGAAACCAGAGCAAAGTGAGTGTTCCGATCCTCGAAAAGGCTGTCTTTCTGGTGATCTCGACGTGTTTCTTGCAAAAACACATCCAGGGTCAGGGTCCACCTTTAAAAACCAAGATCTGTGAACATGAAAAAAGAAAACGTACACACACATGCATATTACGCACACACACAGCAACAAATGGATGATAAAGCATCAGAGATGAACACACTAGCTTCAGTGAGCAGAACATAACAGACAAACACACACACACATGCATATTACGCACACACACAGCAACAAATGGATGATAAAGCATCAGAGATGAACACACTATTCTGTGAGCAGAACATAACAGACAAACACACACACATGCATATTACGCACACACACAGCAACAAATGGATGATAAAGCATCAGAGATGAACACACTAGCTTCAGTGAGCAGAACATAACAGACAAACACACACACACATGCATATTACGCACACACACAGCAACAAATGAATGATAAAGCATCAGAGATGAACACACTATTCTGTGAGCAGAACATAACAGACAAACACACACACACATGCATATTACGCACACACACAGCAACAAATGAATGATAAAGCATCAGAGATGAACACACTATTCTGTGAGCAGAACATAACAGACAAACACACATCAGTAAAGAGTCAAACTCTGTTGTAAGACTTCCAAAGAGTCAGGGAAATCAGTCTTAGTTTGGAGGGGTCTTATAACGGAGGTCGCTTTTATACGTGTATATAAATAATAGTATGATACCTTGTATCAGAGCCAAACAAATGCAGCCTTAAATGAGATGTCTTTCAACAGAGGGTCATATAACAGAGGTTTGACCATATTAAATAGGATTGATTCACGCACGCACACACACAAACAACAACAACAAATGGCTGATGTTATAAAATGAGCATGACACTTTCTATGAAATGATGAAAACGAGGATGATGAGGAAGAAGAGGAGAAGAGTATAGACGATTATAAAAATGATGATGTATGTGTGCGTCTGTATGCATGCATGTGTGTCTGTCTGCGTGCGTACGTTAATTGTGTGTGAATGTATTTGTATGTGTATCCTCTAACGTTTGTGTATCTGTGTTGGCGTATGTGGTCAGTCCGTGCAACTCAGTTGCTATGGCTTACTGAATGAAAGATGAATAATGAGTCGGTGTCGATAAATGTGTGTGTGTGTGTGCGTGTGCGTGTGTGTGTGTGTGAGAAAGAGAGAGAGTTGCTTTGTATATGCATTGTTGCTGGTTTATGTCATTCTTAAACACTATTTTTACTTGACGAATATTCCATGAGGTAAAGCGCTATATAAATGTACTATTATTATTATTTATGAAACGATGATATCATCGACGATTAAAAGAAGAAACATTGGAGGAAAGTGATAAGGAACATTATGATCTAAAACGACAGTGAGGAAAATGATAACAAAGTCATGCACACACAAACAAACAAACACACTATTACACAAACACTCACACATACTGACATAAACACACTAACGCACATACCTTTCCCCAAGCAGACAAATCCCAAGGCTGTGTAATACTAATAGTGTGTTTGTCTTCTTCTTGTTCGATCGCTCAGACAGTTTCCTGTCAATTATGAGCGCAGATGCGTCATGCTGCCGTTATGCCAAGCAAGCCCGACTTCGGCTGGAGGAGGAAATGTTTTTGAAAGTGTTTCGTGAAAAAAGGCAGGAGAATGGACCGGTAAGGCAGAAAGATAGTAGATGACAGTCAGCAAATGGAAAAGGCAGTCAAAGAGAGTAACAGATTAGAGGAAGTTACAAGCACAGAAATTCCAGAAGGTGGGGGAACTATTTATACAGAAGACCCCCCGGTATCCCCACGGGGTGTGTGTGTTTGTGAATACCTCTTCATTTGTGAATCACAATCACTGACAAGAAAGGCTAAGCTGTACCGTGATTCTTCAACCACCACAATCAGTATGATATTAACACGGGTGCTACTCCTAAAAATGAAAAATACTGAAAGGCCGGGGTCCAGGGTCCGCCCAGGCCCCTGGCGGGGTACAGGGGCAGCGCCCTGTTGGGGGGTTTAGGGGGGCAACGCCCCCCTGAAGCTGAAGCAAAAATGCAATTGCAGAGATTGTTTCCATAGCTCTCCTGCAATCTGGGAATGAGTGAGGAACAGATTACGATTTGACATCATAGTTCTGTTGGCAGACGACAGTTGACACTTTGTAAAGTGACTGTCTAAGTTGCTGAGACATGACAAGTCACATTACCTTTTTACAAGAAATACAAAAGATCTATGGTTAAAATCATATTTTCATGACTAAGATTTTTACTGACATTTCAGAAACACAACTATAAAGCCGTTCAAATAGAAGATAATAATTAGATCATAAGTGAAATACGATGTCAGTGGATCCAAACATGACTCTCAATTGAGTTTTTCTAAGCAACATTTTTAACATATTCATACGTTTATCATCATAAATATCATTTGGTGAATTGAAATATAGTGGTAGCTTACCTTTCTGTGAAGTTTGTAGCTTTCATGACACAAAATTCATGCTGATAATGTTGAATTTAATTCAAATAAGTATGTGTGAATATGACTCGGCCGCCATTTTTGTTGTATTTTCACTTCCGGTGGTTGGAAGACCCAGATTCAAAATGCCCCCAACCACAGTTAACAGATCAACTTTTTTTTTTGAATTTTTTTTAAAAATACGGAATTTCCGTCTCAGCAGAAAACTTAATTTACGGATTTCCGTTTATACGGAAGGTAGTAGCACCCGTGTATTAATCCTACAGCTGAAGACCACTCTCCGTCTTATCTTACCTTTGGCCCCAAATGCAGGCTAATGTCATTGTCACACCAATGATAAAAGCCTGTAAAAAAAAGAAACAAGCTTAAGGGCTGTGTACATGTTAACGTATTAACAAAAATTGTGTCGCTTAAATGATATAATTTTATCAGGGATCCTGTATACAGGCATGGTAGTGGGGGCAAAGTGGTTTTCAAGGAAAATGGCCGGGGGTCCAGGGGGCCGAAGAAAATTCAATAAATGAGAGTGAAATTTTTACTTTTTCATGCCATTTCAATGCATTTTTAAAAAATAATTTTGTTTCAAACTTTCGCGGATTTTCCATGATTCGCGGAGGTCTACCATGCCTGTGTTAATGAGAGAGAGAGAGAGAGAGAGAGAGAGAGAGAGAGAGAGGGAGAGAGAGAGAGATAGGGAGAGAGGGGGGAGAGAGAGAGAGAGAGAGAGAGAGGGAGAGAGAGAGAGAGAGAGAGAGAGAGGGAGAGAGATAGAGAGAGATAGGAGAGAGAGGGTGAGAGAGAGGGGGGAGAGAGAGAGAGAGGAGAGAGAGAGAGAGAGAGAGAGAGAGGGAGAGAGAGATAGAGAGAGAGGGGAGAGATAGAGAGAGGAGAGGGGAGAGGAGAGAGAGAGAGAGAGGGAGAGAGATAGAGAGGAGAGAGAGAGGGAGAGGGAGAGAGAGAGAGAGAGAGAGAGAGAGGGGGGGGGGGCGTGTGTACGCATGTATTGGTGCATTCCTTCCTGTTTCTTGTTGACATTTTCATTAGTTTCTGTGAGGGTGAGGTGTTATCAGAGAGTGGCAGTGCTGGTGAATGAGGGTGGATGTCTTTGTGAGTGAGAATCATGTTATTTTGTTACTTTATTTCTTTGCACTGGAATGTTGGTAGTATGACTATCTTGTTGATTTTTAATGCATGTCTTTAATGTTGATTTTAATGTTGCTTTTGTAAAGCGCATTGAGCATACTACTGTATGGATTTTAGGGCTATATGAAATAAAAAATTATTATTATTATTATTAATATCACTATTTCCCCATGGCAACACAGTGAGTTGTAAGTCACTATTATGAGTGGCCTAACACTGTGTTGTCATGGGGAAATAGATATTTTATTAACAATGTCTAGGTGTACACAGACGTACCTTTAAGGACACTAAAAAACAAAACACCTATACTTTAGAGCAGGGAATGTGATAGAAGGTCTGGCTGGGAGGTCACAGGTTCGAATCCCATCAGTGGCGAGGGTTTTAAAAAAAGCATTTATTAAAAAAATGTCTCAAAGTCTGTGGCTTTGCAAGCCCTGCTGTCATGGTGACCTCAGTTTCGGTTTCCGATCCAGTCTATGCCTTGGTGCGTTTGGGTCAAAGTCATGGGGATCAGTGTGTTCTGGGGAGCTGTCAGTGGACGGTCGTGGTGGCGCCCTCGGAGGAGGACCTCACTCACGCTGGCTCCGCGACTAAGAGAATAGTGTCGTCAGTAGGGGGTTTAGTAGGTGGTGTCCTGAACAGGCTCCGCTGAACTCCACCGAAGTGATTCAACAGCAGTGCAGTGTCTCCTCGGTTGGTTGCCTCCTCACAGCCTAACATAGATTCACTCCCCTTGAACTGCTGGTCTCGGATTCTGATACTTGAACAAGCCGGGGTGAGGCTGCGAATTGGGATTCGAGGAGCAATGCCACTGTACAGCCCTGAAGATGGGACCCCCCCCAAAGAAAAGACCAGTTTTACATGACAATTTGCCCCAAATTAAGGCTAGTCAAACCAATGAAAAAAGCCATTTAGTGAAGACCCGAGGAGCATAACTATAATCCATTAAGTGGTTGATTGATTGATTGATAGAAATGAGACTAATTGATTGATTGACAGACTAATTGAGTAATTGGTTAATAGATTGACTGATTGATTGACAGACTAATTGAGTAATTGGTTAATAGATTGACTGATTGATTGACAGACTAATTGAGTAATTGGTTAATAGATTGACTGATTGATTGACAGACTAATTGAGTAATTGGTTAATAGATTGACTGATTGATTGACAGACTAATTGAGTAATTGGTTAATAGATTGACTGATTGATTGACAGACTAATTGAGTAATTGGTTAATAGATTGACTGATTGATTGACAGACTAATTGAGTAATTGGTTAATAGATTGACCGATTGATTGACAGACTAATTGAGTAATTGGTTAATAGATTGACTGATTGATTGACAGACTAATTGAGTAATTGGTTAATAGATTGACTGATTGATTGACAGACTAATTGATTGACAGACTAATTGGTTAATAGATTGACCGATTGATTGACAGACTAATTGAGTAATTGGTTAATAGATTGACTGATTGATTGACAGACTAATTGAGTAATTGGTTAATAGATTGACTGATTGATTGACAGACTAATTGAGTAATTGGTTAATAGATTGACTGATTGATTGACAGACTAATTGAGTAATTGGTTAATAGATTGACTGATTGATTGACAGACTAATTGAGTAATTGGTTAATAGATTGACCGATTGATTGACAGACTAATTGAGTAATTGGTTAATAGATTGACTGATTGATTGACAGACTAATTGAGTAATTGGTTAATAGATTGACCGATTGATTGACAGACTAATTGAGTAATTGGTTAATAGATTGACTGATTGATTGAATATTGAAACTTACCTTTTCCCCCGTGGGGATACCGGGGGGGTCTTTTGTATAAATAGTTCCCCCACCTCCTGGAAGTTCTGTGCTTGTAACTTCCTCTAATCTGTCACTCTTTGACTCTGCCTTTTCCCTTTGCAAACTGTCATCTACTATCTTTCTGCCTTACCGGTCCATTCTCCAGCCATTTTTCACGAAACACTTTCAAAACATTTCCTCCAGCCGAAAGTCGGACTTGCTGGGCCAAACTAATTCTTAGTTAGGCACATAACGGCAGCATGACGCATCTGCTCTCATAATTGACAGGAAACTGCCTGAGCGATCGAAGAAGAAACTTACCTCAACCAGTTTCCACAGACATTCATCAAAAACATTCTTTTGGGCCAAGTACTTGAATGATCTGAAACACGCACACACACACACACACCATTTCAGTATAAAATAAACATACCTCCAACTCGCTGCAAACTGCTTCAGAATGCCAACATGGTCTTTTCCCAATGAAAAATCCGGTAAAGGTCAAGATGTGCCACCCCCCCTACATTTCTCGGCTCCACCTGCATTTTCACACTTGCCTTTCTTACCAAACATTAAGCAGTATTTTATTAAGCTTTTCAGCTAATTATATTTGTTGAATAATTAATCGCAGTCATGATAAAGGCCATTATCTAATATGACCCACCCACCCCCATGTGGTGCAGTAGACACAACAGCCGCGGAGCATTTGTCAGTCCTGGTTCATTGCGTTTTCCCGTCTTGCCTTTATCTTCTACTATTATTGAATGCATGTGTTTAATGATGTAAATGGATGAAAATTAGTGTTTAATATAGCAAACGATAGAGGATGAAGTACTCAACCTGCAGTAAGAAAGGCAAGACTAAAAAAATGGAAACCGAGAAATGGAGGAGGGGGTGGGGGCGTTAAAGTTACTATCACAAGCAGAATTGTCTCTCTACCCCTCACACTTCACACACATTCATTCTCTCTTTTATTCATGCACACTATCACACACACCCATATTAATTTATTTAGTTAGTCTGTTATAGTCCCGTCAACTGCTATGGTCAGGACTGTTACCGCGTAAAGTTCGACCACGTATAACTAAATACACATCGATGAATCTGAACAATGTTCCACATCCGGAACACATCAAAAATATAGTACAATTCATAACATGACACCTCCATCATTGTACCATATAGCTGATAAATCTAGACAGTGCTGGAAACGTTGAGCCATTCCGCTCTGCTTATCGGATCCAGGTTAAAAAAAACAAACAACACATTCTAGTAGTCAAAAATGTATTAAAAAATGATATATAAGCAAATATGCACTGCAGAATGGACAACATGTGCCCACTCAAGTGCGTAAATTCTCACGCCTAGATGCCAGTGAACACTAAAAAAAAAAGGCATGTCCTAAATTGTAAAAAGAAAAAAATGTGGGAGGGTTTTATAGAAAAAAAGGCAGGAGAATGGACCAATACGGGAGAAGGACAGAAGATGACAGAAAGAAAGAAAGACGGCAGAGTCAAAGAGAGACATATTAAAGGAAGCAGCAGGAGAATGGACCAATACGGGAGAAGGACAGAAGATGACAGAAAGAAAGAAAGACGGCAGAGTCAAAGAGAGAGACATTAAAGGAAGCAGCAGGAGAATGGACCAATACGGGAGAAGGACAGAAGATGACAGAAAGCAAGAAAGATGGCAGAGTCAAAGAGAGAGACATTAAAGGAAGCAGCAGGAGAATGGACCAATACGGGAGAAGGACAGAAGATGACAGAAAGCAAGAAAGATGGCAGAGTCAAAGAGAGACATTAAAGGAAGCAGCAGGAGAATGGACCAATACGGGAGAAGGACAGAAGATGACAGAAAGAAAGAAAGACGGCAGAGTCAAAGAGAGACATTAAAGGAAGCAGCAGGAGAATGGACCAATACGGGAGAAGGACAGAAGATGACAGAAAGAAAGAAAGATGGCTGAGTCAAAGAGAGACATATTAAAGGAAGTTACAAGCACACAACTTCCAGAAGGTGGGGGAACTATTTATACAAAAGACTCCCCGGTATCCCCACGGGGAGGGACTCGTGGATTGTGGGGTCAACCAGCTCCCCAAATGGAGGCACAAGGCATCCACCCACTGCTGGGCTCCTCTCCGTAAGCCCCCCCCCCCACCACCACCAAGATAGGTGGAAGCCCATGGAGGGGATATATTAATTGAAATTTGAATAAGCAGAAATCGGTCTCATCTCTCTCTCATGAGCACACACCTGCTTTCAAGAAACACTTAAAAAAAATATTTCCTCCTCGCCGAAGTCGGACATGCTGGGCCTAATTATTTCTTACTTATGGCGCATAACGGCAGCATGACACATCTACGCTCATAATTGACAGGAAGGTGAGTGATCGAAGAAGAAGAAAGTATTATGACAAAATACGAATTTGGTATTTAGTATTTGGCATAATCTAGTCACAGAGACCTATCTCTGTAAAATTTTGGCTGCTCTCCCCCGGAGAGCGCGTCGCCGCAAGTGCAGCGCCTACCCTTTTTTTTTTTTCATTTTTGGGGGGTTGGCAGGATGAGGAGGGGGTGTGGATAGACTTGGGAAACCTAGCTATCAATTTGGTCATACCAGACATCGGGATTTCTCCCTGCTCTTACCTACTTTTAACTGCCGTGGGATTTCTACATGCGTAAAGCGCACGGGTCAGACTAGCTTTAAGTCCCCATCCAAAGGACTCAACATTCAGTTTGAACGTGTGTAAACTTTGGGGAGTGTGCTTTATAATAAAAGTCATAGTCCGAAAAACACAGTGAACACACACGCATGTACCTCAAAGTGCACCTTAAGTTATAGTCCGAAAAATACAGTGAACACACACCTCAAAGTGCACCTTAAGCCTTAGTAAAAAAAACCACAGTGAACACACACCTCAAAGTGCACCTTAAGCCTTAGTAAAAAAAACACAGTGAACACACACCTCAAAGTGCACCTTAAGCCTTAGTAAAAAAAACCCAGTGAACACACACGCATGTACCTCAAAGTGCACCTTAAGTTATAGTCCGAAAAACACAGTGAACATACACGCACGTACCTCAAAGTGCACCTTAAGTTATAGTCCGAAAAACACAGTGAACACACACCCATGTACCTCAAAGTGCACCTTAAGCCTTAGTCCAAAAAACACAGTGAACACACACCCACGTACCTCAAAGTGCACCTTAAGCCTTAGTCCAAAAAACACAGTGAACACACACGCACGTACCTCAAAGTGCACCTTAAGCCTTAGTCCAAAAAACACAGTGAACACACACGCACGTACCTCAAAGTGCACCTTAAGCCTTAGTCCAAAAAACACAGTGAACACACACGCATGTACCTCAAAGTGCACCTTAAGCCTTAGTCCAAAAAACACAGTGAACACACACCCACGTACCTCAAAGTGCACCTTAAGCCTTAGTCCAAAAAACACAGTGAACATACACGCATGTACCTCAAAGTGCACCTTAAGCCTTAGTCCAAAAAACACAGTGAACACACACGCATGTACCTCAAAGTGCACCTTAAGCCTTAGTCCAAAAAACACAGTGAACATACACCCACGTACCTCAAAGTCGCCGCAAACTGCTTCAAAATGCCCACATTGTCAATCCCCAGCAAGAAATCGTGATCAAGCGTCACTCCTACAAGCGGAATGGTCGGCTGCAAGAAATCGCCAAACAGCAGAAGCTTGCAATGTTCCACAAAATTCACGGACACCTCCACCCCCCGACCTGCCCCCCCTTCTGGCAACAGAATGGACCAGTCCAGGGATCGATACAAGCTGCCCACGTTGGATGCGAAGGAGTCAGGCGATTGGAGGTTGACAGATAGAGATTCGAAGTCCTTCTGTGAAGGTTTATGAAAAAAGAAAGACAATTCTTTGTCAGTTAAATAAAGACTTGAATTATAATATTTATAAAAACAGTCACACAGCAGTTCCGTCGCACACAAAGACGAGTATTTAGTTAAAAGACAATCTAGAAATCTTAGATAAAAAAATCCACAAAACACGTCCTTTAAATGTTTTGACTGTATGTTCTACATAGTATTTGAAACATATTTCTTTCATCAGATTAATTGTAAAAACTTTTTTTTTGTTCAGTAGTACACATGTATCATGAAACTTATTTAGCAGAAAATGTTCTTAAATAATTCACTTAGTTTTTTGGCAAACATAAATAAAATTGCCCATGGGTGAAAATCTAGCAATTTTAACTGAATAAAACTAATTCACACACATACTACAACATATTCTTGACTATTATTTATGAACAGTTATTTATGGCAAACTAAAGTTGGCTTGAAAAAACTTCTGAAAATATAGATGAACTAAATGTTCCTCTCGAAACAGCTGTGACACATGCATGTATGCATGAACAGCCATACAATGTTACATGCATGCACATTACATAAGTGAACAACACAACACACAACACACCCATTCTCAATTCTAGCTCAAACACACAACACAATACACCCATTCTCAATTCCAGCTCAAACACAACACAATACACCCATTCTCAATTCTAGCTCAAACACAACACAATACACCCATTCTCAATTCTAGCTCAAACACACAACACAATACACCCATTCTCAATTCTAGCTCAAACACACAACACAACACACCCATTCTCAATTCTAGCTCAAACACACAACACAACACACAACACACCCATTCTCAATTCTAGCTCAAACACACAACACAACCATTCTCAATTCTAGCTCAAACACACAACACAACACACCCATTCTCAATTCTAGCTCAAACACACAACACAACACACCCATTCTCAATTCTAGCTCAAACACACAACACAACACACAACACACCCATTCTCAATTCTAGCTCAAACACACAACACACCCATTCTCAATTCTAGCTCAAACACACAACACAACACACCCATTCTCAATTCTAGCTCAAACACACAACACAACACACCCATTCTCAATTCTAGCTCAAACACACAACACACCCATTCTCAATTCTAGCTCAAACACACAACACAACACACAATACACCCATTCTCAATTCTAGCTCAAACACACAACACAACACACAATACACCCATTCTCAATTCTAGCTCAAACACACAACACAACACACAATACACCCATTCTCAATTCTAGCTCAAACACACAACACAACACACAATACACCCATTCTCAATTCTAGCTCAAACACACAACACAACACACAATACACCCATTCTCAATTCTAGCTCAAACACACAACACTACCATTCTCAATTCCTGCTCAAACACACAACACAACACACAATACACCCATTCTCAATTCTAGCTCAAACACACAACACAACACACAATACACCCATTCTCAATTCTAGCTCAAACACACAACACTACCATTCTCAATTCCTGCTCAAACACACAACACAACACACAATACACCCATTCTCAATTCTAGCTCAAACACACAACACAACCATTCTCAATTCCTGCTCAAACACACAACACAACACACAATACACCCATTCTCAATTCTAGCTCAAACACACAACACAGAACACACACAGTGACACACACATACACTTTTTCAGCACACACAAAAACAAAAACAAAAAACACCCTCTAACTTTCTAAGGCAGTGTTTGCAAATTTGTTAGAGAGAAAAAGAAAAGTGATTATTTATGAGAAAACTTCGTACTTCTGAAAAACTTCCTCTAATTGTAATGAACTCTTCTACTACCGTCGGTGGGTTGACCCGCCGGTTTACCGTATACAGTTGCTAGCCACGGGCAGATTTGACCGCCAGATACTAGGGAAACCCCGGTGTCCCCCTTTACGCTATTTATATCAAGTGACATCACATCCTTTACTTCCGTGACATGTGCAGTTCGCTCAGGGAAAGCACAATCTTCCGCCATCTTCATTTGTAGGCTAAATTTGGTAATTTTCAATCGATTTTCGTTGCGTTTTCGACGATGGAAACTGACAACTTTTGGCGTGAACCTCTACAAGATGGCGATAGTGCTGACTGTGGAAAAAGTGGCAGAATCTGAACTTAGGCAAATCAAAAAGAGCATCGAAAGTGTTGAAACGATCTTGGGTTTGCAGCATCAGATCGACACAGGTAAATTTAGTGATGATTAAGGTGCACTTTGAGGTACGTGCGTGTATGTTCACTGTGTTTTTCGGACTATAACTTAAGGTGCACTTTGAGGTACATGCGTGTGTGTTCACTGTATTTTTTTAATGAATTTTTAAGGTGAGAGTGTGCGAAAATCAGTGCAGCGGCAAAAATTACTTGGTGCGCAACGGTAGACAGTCTAAGTAATACTTGGTAGTAGAAGAGTTAAGGTATTTTCCTACAGATTTCAATGACCAGATTCTTTCTTCGCTCTTGCTCTCCTCCCCATCTCTCAACATTCCAAAGACTGAGATTGCTCACCCCATTAACTCACTCGGGGCGAATGAGCCGGATCCGGCTCATGGCTCGCACAACCGTTTAGGACGAATGGCCCGGATCCGGCTCATAAGAGTTTTCAAGAGGTTTTGATTTCTGGCGTGTAACCAGCTTTCCGGTGCAAAGTCATAACCTATTTTCAGTTTGCTTTGACCTTGCCTCTCTTGAAATCAACCAATCATTGCAGACTTTACATTCAGCTTTGGTTGTAGAGGGGGGTCAAAGATCGGAATGTGTACATGGGCCACACGGGACCTCGGTTTATCATCTCATCCGAAAGACTCCACGTTCAGACCATAAGGCCTAGTGCAAAGTGAGAGGAAAAATCCCCTGTACCCAGGTTCGAACTCGGGTTTACTTGACACGAAGCGAACGCGCTACCACTGTGCCACTCTACACCTGTATCGCCTAAATAGTCAGAAAAATACGGCATTTGGGTGCACATGAGTGTAGCGAATGAAAACAGAATGATTGACATCGTGACAATTGGATCGTATCATATGCAGTGCGCATGGGTGCTACTCTTTCAGTTTTACACTGATTTCAGTATTCTTAATTTGACCAGAAACCGAACTTCAGTTTTTTTGTATTTCATCAAACAAATTTTTTTTATCCACAAGCGATTTGGGACGCTTTGAACTTAGTCTAGTTGTTTATCTTGGAAGTTTACAAAGGCAATGTAATAATTCAAGGTACAGGCTTACAAAGCAGTGACACGCCCCTTCCTGGAGTACGCCAGTCCAGTCTGGGACCCCCGCAGCAAGGGCAGCATTGACGCCATTAAAAAAGTTCAAAGCCGAGCTGCAAGATGGGTGGCCCGTGACTACCATCAGTCTACAAGATCAGCAGACCTCATCCAAAACATAAAATGGCCTCTCCTGCAGACTCGACGAACCGAAGCCCGCCTCACTACTTTCCACAAATTTCATACAGGACTTCTCACTATCAACTCTAAGCACCTTCCTACAAACTCTCTGCAGAAGAAAAGTCTCCGTCAATCCCACTCAGCATCATATAACATCCCCATCCATAGAACTCAGTACAGAAAATCCACCTTCTTTCCCCGCACTATCCCTCAGTGGAACAGTCTCCGTCAATCCCACTCAGCATCATATAACATCCCCAGCCATAGAACTCAGTACAGAAAATCCACCTTCTTTCCCCGCACTATCCCTCAGTGGAACAGTCTCCCCGAGCAAGTTGCCTCCAATCAGTCACTGGATGCATTCAAAACAGCCCTCCATAAACACCTCCACCAGCCCACCCTGTCTCAGTCCCCCCCCCCTCCCCCCCCCCCCCCCCCCCTTGCCCCATCCTCACATCAAACTAAATCAGGGAACTAGGGGCCATAGATCAAAGTAGTTGTAAATGAAGGGCTGGAGCTGTGCCGGTCGGGGTTCGACCCCGGAGGCCGCTACGGTAGCCGGATTGGTCCTGCCTAGATACTGCGAAAGGTCTGTGGTCCTTCTCTGCATGCAACATGTGTGGCCTTACTGTCACACATGCCCCCCCTATTCCTCTGCATGCATCATGTGGGGCCAGAGTTTCCCCGGCTGATCTGGGGGGACTTAACGGTCGTGCATGACACACTCTGCATGCATCATGCGGGGCCCGGGTGTCTCCGGCTAGACCGGGGCATTTGACGGTCGTGTACGACTTTTAACTCGTCTTTCCCTCACATGTCTCCCCCCCCCCCCCCCCCCAATATTTAATTGATTTCCTTAAAGTTATAAATCTATCTATTTCATAAAATTATTATCCTTTACAAATTACATATAGCAAACGGAGTATCAAATACTTAAATTATTCCTGACTATCTTGGCTCTATCTTTCCCCCATAATATTTCATCCTATCTCACTATCTACCCTATCTTTGCTGAACTTATTTTCTTTCTTTTTTCGTACTGCCCCCTAAAGTGCAGCAGAATCTTCAGCGTGTTGAAGTTGGCCTGAGGCGACGAAGGAGAAGAAGATATAAAGTACCAAATACAAAATCCCAAAACATTTTGTCCAAAAAAACAACTTACCAAAGAGACTGAACAGCGGGTGAACACTCTCTCTCTCTCCAATCAACTCCCCTCCGACAAAGCCGCCCACGATACCAGGGGAGTTGATTGGAAAGAGAGTGTTCACCCCTTGTTCAGCTTCGTTGTCCCCTCTCCTGGCCTCACTATTTCGTTCTTTGACTTACCAAAGAGGCTAGGGCCTCAAAAAGCAGGCTGCTCAGCATTTTGGAAGACAGGTGCAGATGTCTCAGATGCGGCCATTTTGGAACTGTTTCCCGCAGACGATGTGCCGCCTGGCTCCAGTCACCCACCGTCGTTATTTCAGGCAGGTGGAGCCGCTTCAGCTTGGGGCAGGTCAGGGCGCCCAAAACCTGGAATAAAACATGTCAAAAAACTAAACGGTAAACGCCCCCCCTCCTCCATTTCTCGGTTGTTTCCATTTTTTCAGTCTTGCCTTTCTTACTGCAGATTGAGTACTTCATCCTCTATCGTCTGTTATATGTAACACTAATTTTCATCCATTTACATAATTAAACACATGCATTCAATAACAGTAGAAGATAAAGGCAAGACGGAAAAACGCAATGAACCAGGACTGTAACAAATGCTCCGCGGCTGTTGTGTGTACTGCACTACATAGGGGGGGGGGGGGGGGGGGGGGGGGGGATCCTGTTAGATAATGGCCTTTATCATGACTGTGATTAATTATTCAACAAAGATAATTAGCTGAACATTTTCATAAAATACAGCTTAATTTTTGGTAAGAAAGGCAAGTGTGAAAATGCGGGGAGAACTGAGAAATGTAATGGGGGGTGGGGCACATCTTGACCTTTTAGGACTGAGTTGACCATGCCACCTAGTGATGAGTCAGGGGCAGATAATTTTCTGTGACTATATACCACTACTTCGTGACAGGCAAGGGCGATAATCTTGGGTGGTGCACTAATCTCAGTGCATGAAACTAAAATTCTAAAGGTCCCTCTAAAAGAATGTTCTGGGGGGTCCCAGGGATGCACTAGAAAAATTCTTTTTAGCATTCGCAATGCTACTGGGACCCTCCATCCCGCCTCTAGGACCCTCTATACTGTAAGTGAAGGAGTCCCTGGGACCCCTTGTTCTGCGGGACGATTGGGAGCCCTGTGCATAAAACCTCATTGATGCGACATCTTCTATTTTCTTGTTTCTAGTATCTGTCATCCATGTTGGCAGATGTTTTTCTTTAATTTTATAAGACCCGAGGTTCCGGATGACAAGACGGACAATCCTGAAGACTCTTTCTGTCAGCTTATCCAATCCTGATTTCAGGAGCATGCCTGAACTGCGTTCACCTAGGCCTCTCTCTGTCTCTCTCACACACACACACAGTCAAACACACATTCACTCACCTGAGGTCAAGTAATAAAGGTTAGCAACGGAATGGTGCGGGCCATTGAAGAACGCTTAACCACTTGACTGCCACCAACGCATCACGTACTGACATCACTGATGATGTCACCAGATGAAGAGGAATAACCCTGATATGCTGGCTTTTGCTCTAACAGTCAAGAGAGTTATATCCCCAGACCATTTTGCAAGATTGGCTCTAGTCTATCAGTTGTCTTTTTCATGGCATGATTTGCCCAATGATGTTTTCTTTAATTTTCTCTGGTAGTCAAGGGGTTAACTCATTCAGGCCCGTCATCTGATCTCCCTCATCATGTTATATCCAATGAAAAAAACTCAGGGTCCCCATCAGTCCATGTGACTCTGCCTATCTCTCTCTCTCTCTCTCTCTGCCTCTGTAAGTCTGTCTACAATTGTTGCTGTCTCTCTGTGCCCCCCTCTCCATCTCTCTGCCTACACACACTCTCTCTCTCTTTGCCTACACACACTCTCTCTCTGCCTATACATTCTCTCTCTCTGCCTACACACACACACTCTCTCTCTCTGCCTACACACACACACACACTCTCTGTGAGTCTGTTTCTGTCTTTCTTTGTGCCTCGCAGTCTCTGAGTCTCTCTCAGTCTCTCCATCTCTCTCTCTCTCTCTGAGTCTCTCCATATGTTTGTGCACTTCTCAATTTGTGAATGCTAAGTGGGATTGGGTTTTATTTTCCAGTGTGTATGCGCTTACTTCCCAAATTTTGAATGTTAATAATGAGTATAGTCAATAATAATAGGTTTGATTTTGTTATTGATGTGTTACAACATAGGGATGTATTTTGCATGCTTTATGTTACTTTGTGCTTATTTTCGTTTTCCATTTTCTACTTTTGTATTTTGTCCAGAGGGCTGTATGTAAAAAAAGCATGTTATTGCTTACTCTATTACCCTCTAAAAATAAAATAAATTAATTAATTCATTCATTCTCCATCTCTCTATCTAATTCTCAGACTCTGTCTCTCTCTCTCCCTGTCTGTTTCTCCTACATACACACACAGACCTGTGGGAAAGCAATGTCGGCATAGGCACATCGGGGAGTTGCATTGGGAAGGTGAGGCCAGTGAAGAATGCTCAACTCCTTCAGTGCCCTCATCTGGGCCAGCAGATCCACGACTTCTGCCAGAAAGTCAGGGTTCCCCTCGCTGTTGATTTGGGCCCAACAGTTCTGGTGCCTCTCGCTCCACCTGGCAGTCGGCAAGTCCAGCGTGAAGCAATCCAACTCCACCGCACTGAAGAACAAAAATTAAATAAAAATAAAACACACACAAAAAACTCAATTAGAGCAGGGCTCCCAGAGACCCCCATTTGGGGTCTATGAAGCGCTAGAATTCTAAAGGACCCTCTAAAAGAATGTGCAAGGGGTCCCAGGGATGCGCTATAAACATTCTTTTTAGCATTCATACTGTCATTAGGACCCTCTATACCGTAAGTGAAGGAGTCCCTGGGACCCTTTCTGACTTTTGAGAGAAGGACAACACAAACGTTTCTGGCCATTGGGAGCCCAAACGTGTAGAGGCTGGTTGCGGGATAAGCCCAATGTGGGAAGGAAGAAGACAAACGTTTCTGGCCATAAGCCGTCTTCAGTGTGACAGAGAAGGAAGACAACACAAACGTTTCTGGCCATAAGCCCGTCTTCAGTGTTTGATTTCTGGTCCCTTTTCTTCAGTGTGACGGAGATAAGACACAAACGTTTCTAAGCCCGTCTTCAGTAAGAGAAGGAAGACCCGTTTCTTCAGTGTGACAGAGAAGGAAGACAACACAAACGTTTCTGGCCATAAGAAGACAGAAGGAAAACAACACAAACGTTTCTGGCTATAAGCCCGTCTTCAGTGTGACAGAGAAGGAAGACAACACAAACGTTTCTGGCCATAAGCCCGTCTTCAGTTTTGACAAGACAGTGTGACAGAAGGAAGACAACACACAAATAAGCCCGTCTTCAGTGACAACAAAACGTTTCTGGCTGTAGCAAAAGTAGGAAAGGAAAACTGAGTAGTGTGAAATAACATCAGGAAAAAAAGACTGAGTACAAAAGACTCCTATTAACCATGAAAAAAGGAGAGCCTACTGAATTGTAGGGGAATGCAAATGGCAAAGCTGAGACACTGAGTATGTGTTGTTAACTCTGCATTTCAAAGATGTACATTAATCCTCTGCACAAATACTTAAAAAGGTCAACTGTAGAATATGATAAACACACATATACACACACAATAAAAACTACACCATGGTGCAATCAGAGCTTCAGATTGTTAGCGGCCTATTTGTGACGATGATTTGACCCCTCATTTTGTGCAGCCAGGTCATTTGACCCACGATGTATGCAATAAATAAATAAAAAATTTAAGTTTCATACTACAGTGACCAAAATTTTACTGGCACATTATTTTGGAAATTGACCCATAATTTTCTACAAGTATGGGTCGTATGACCCATGGCTGCACAAAATGAGGGGTCAAATTTCAAAATGATGGGCCCCTTATGTGGCACAATGATTTGTGTGGGTGCACACGTGTGTCTGTGTAGAAAATAGAGACAGTTTATCTAGCAAAACGACTAGAGGCTAGCAAGACACCTTTGGAAAAAGCCAGCACGGAATTCTCATGGAATGGGATGTGTCCTAAGGGCATCACAAGGTGTTGACATGCGACATTATTAAAAAGAACGGGTCAATGACACGGGCGCACCGACAATCTGAAGCTCAGTGTAACAAATACTACTACTAATAATTTTATTTTTTATTGCATAATAATCAATGTAAATCATTATTGTATCTTTTTCCATTCCAGAGTTATGAGCATTTAAAGTTAGTAGGGCGAGTGTCGGACATTTTGATAAAACAGTCTAAAGTCTAGCCTAGCTGAAGAAAATGTATTGACCTACTCATTTTAGAGCACTTATAAGACCATTTAGAGACCACATTAAAGATTAAAGATTGTCCTTTGTTAATATGAAAAACAAGATGTTATTGTTAGAGAAACGAAAATACCCATAACTCAAAATTGACGAAAATTGAAAAATATGAGATTTTTGACTTTGCAAGACTGTTGTGAGAAACCAGCTGAGCGACTTAATGTCCCTTTCGTGGTGCTGGGTCACTAACGGGAAGGACCAGTATTCATCCGATTCCTCACAGGAACAGTCACCAAACTGTCGACAGAAGATTGGCTCCCAAAATGCGTCTACGAATATGAAAAGATAACGATGATGATGACAACGACGATAATGGTGACAATAATAATGACGATTATTTACCTGATTTTCCACAAGGAGACGGTCACCAAGCCGTCGACAAAAGGCTGGCTGCCCCCCACACCTTTGGGAACACGCAGGGTCAAATCACGAATCAGGGAGCCAAACTTGCTCAGCCGGGAATGGTCGGACCTGCTGACTGTCAGACCGAGGCGGTCAAACCTGCCGACAGTAGGATTAAGATTAAGATTAAAATTATAGCCCCGTC
>CM065709.1:38032492-38039992 GCA_017654935.2 Phymorhynchus buccinoides
CAGCCTTAAAAATCAGCTCGACCAATTACAATTTTATAATGACATACGAATACGATGATTAATTCATCGCAAAAACCTTTGTGTACGATATACCTTGAGTATGTAAAAATAAAAAAAAACACAAAGATGGGACTTTGAAAGCCTAACGGCTATATTATTTTCGTCCTAATCCTAAAAAAGTTGAAGTTGCTCAACACGCTTTGGCCGCGAGATCCGATCTTCTTGCTGATGACTTGAACACATTACACAAACAGAAAACGAAAGTGTGTGCATTTACTTCTATGAAAAGAAGCTGGCCACCACCACAGAAGAAGAAGAAGAAGAAGAAAACTCTAACTTTCAGAGAGCCAACCTTCTGGATCTGGATCTGGATGTATACGTCGCAGACGCCACTTCTGACGATAGACGCGACGAAACCTTCGGCTTCAACTTCAAGATTCACATGTGGCGCTGTCTAGCAGCCTGAATGTACAGTGTTAGTGATTGGACAGCAGATTTGCCTTTTAGCCAATCAGAAACATTGGCAGAAATAACTTCGGTTACACACTCTAGATTGTAAAGTTATACACACAGCAGCTACAAATTCCTCAATACACAGTGGTGTTTGAAATAACAACAGAAATTCTTCACTACCACCATCAGTCAAATTGAGAAGGTTCAAAGGCGTGCAACTAAATTGTTAAAAGAGTGTAAAAACATGACCTATCCAGAGAGGTTAAAATATCTTAATTTACATTCTCTAAAAGGCAGAAGGCTTCGAGGAAGTTTAATTCAAACCTATAACATTTTCAACAACATTGATGACGTTCATGTTGATACTTTCTTTTCAGCCCCACAAATTACTAGCACTAGAAAATCTGATGGCAAAATTTTTGTTAAACATTGCAATACTAACAAAAGAAAATGTTACTTTACTAACACAGAGTTGCTGTTTACTGGAATGATCTTGACACTAACATTAAGTTTGCACAAAATATTAATACTTTTAAAAATCTTCTAGACAATCTTCCTAAATTTCAGACATTTTTGTGTGATTTTGATTGATTTGATTTTCCCAAAACTTGCTCAGACCAATTGAAAACAAATCATAAGTCATTTGATATTGAGGGGACGATTAATAGGCCGCGAGGCCTAGGCTGATGAAGCCTGTCCCTACCTACCTATCACCGCCCACCCCCAACAGAGACAGTCAGCTTTGATAGAAAAAGTACAGAGACGAGCAACTAAGTTAGTACAAGGTCTTCAAAATGTTTCTTATTCAGACAGGTTGAAAGAATTAAATTTACCTACATTAAAGGCAAGGAGAATTAGGGGTGACCTAATTCAAACTTATAAAATATTTAATAGTGTAGATGACCTAAATGTACATGACTTATTCACAATATCAGATTTTGACAAAACAAGGAACAGTACCGACAAAATATTTATTCAACATTGCAGGACTAATAACAGAAATTTTTATTTTACTAACAAAGTTGCACCTGTATGGAATAAATTACCACCTAACATGAAAAGAGCACAGAATACTAACATTTTTAAAAACCTTCTCGACGAATGGAATGACTATAAGGCAGTTATGTATGATTACGATGAATAATATTAATAAAAACTGAGTGTGCGACAGACCGAGACAAATAACTAAATAAAATAAAAGATGGGACAGGAAAGCCTTACGGCTATGTTTTGAGTCCCAAAATCCTAATCCTAAAACATATTTTTGGATATTCAAAATCGGGGCAGTGGATGGATACATCGTGCCTCCTTACGGGGAGCTGGACGACCCCGCCCCCTCCACGAGTCTCTCCCCATGGGGATACTGGGGGGTCTTACGTAATAATAGTTTTCCCACCTTCGTTCTTGAAGTTCTGATCTTGTACCTTCCTCCAATCTGCCACTCTCTTTGACTCTGCCTTTTTCCTTTGCTTTCTATCATCTACTACTCTTTCTGACTTATTGGCCCACTCTCTTTGATCCTGCCTTTCCCTGTGCTTTCTATCATCTACTATTGGCCCACTCTCTTTGATCCTGCCTTTTCCCTGTGCTTTCTATCATCTACTATTGGCCCACTCTCTTTGACCCTGCCTTTCCCTTTGCTTTCTATCATCTACTATCTTTCTGACTTATTGGCCCACTCTCTTCGACCCTGCCTTTTCCTTTGGCTTTCTATCATCTACTATCTTTCTGACTTATTGGCCCCAATCTCCTGCCTTAAAAAAAAAAAAATCTTTCAAATAATTGTTCTCCTTTGAGCTACTCCGAAATCGGAATAGCACGGTACGCAGTCGGTGGGGAGGCCAGTGAAAACTGAAAACCCTTACCCATTATGGCCATATGACTTGAGAATGCAGAAGAAGAAAAAGAAGATATACAAAATAAAACACTTTTTCTCGGGTGACGCTTTAATTATGGGGCATCATGAGAGCCTATATGGCATACCACCAAAAGTTGTCTCGGCCATGGAGAGCATAATACATGATGAACTCGAGATGCTGTGTCAGAACAGAAGATGGACACAGTGACTGGTTCGAGGCGCTGACTGGGGTCCGTCAAGGCTGCCTGTTGTCTCTACTTCTCTTTGTGCTGGCAATTGATTGGGTACTGACGACAGCTGCTCACAGAAATGGCATTGAATGGCCCGCTCGAGGGACGGCGCTCTCAGCCTGATTTGGATTTTGCTGATGACATCGCCGCACTTACAAATGACACGTAAGTCACTTGTCAGGGACATCAGTGACAGTGCTGGCAGCCGCATTGGCCACAACTGACATCAGTGCCAAGAAGACGAAAAGCATGCTATCCGCACCACACGTACCCATCTCCATCTGGGGTGTTCATTGGACAGAACGAGGTGGAGGAGGTCCAGGATTTCACCTACATGGGCACTAGTAACATCAGCAGCACAAGCAACGTTAACATCATCAAAGAACTCAACTGTCGCACAGGCAAAGCAACAGCAGCCTTGGTTTAAACGAATTTTAATGATAATCAACATAGCAGCAACATAAACAAAATGCAACTGAGCACAACAAGCTTAAAGCTTATACAAGGCGCTCAAACACAGATATGTTACACCATATTGGCTGCCAAAACTAATGACACTGGAACAGAACATAATAATGAAATAACAGCAAAAATTGAACATTATGAGAAATAGAGCAGCCTTCAACCAGCTGTCAAAGATCTGGGGAAGCAAGAAACTCTCACTCCACCTGAAGCTGCGCTTCTACATCAACTCTAATGTCCTGTCCACCATGCTCTACAGCTGTGAAACCTGGCCACTTAAAATCTAGCCAGGAGATGAAGCTGAACTCATTTCAGTAGCATCAAGTGCCTCGATCAAGAACATCAGGCATCAAGTGGAGTGACTATATCACAAATGAAGAGATGAGAGCGCACAAGGCAAGTTCCAGTAGCCAGCGTCATCTGCCGACGCCGTCTCAGTTGGCTGGGCCACACCACCAGTCTGCCTCCATCTAGACCTGCAAACCAGGTCCTCAGGTGGATCCCAAAGGCACAGAGCAAAAGAGGGAGGCCAAAGACGAAGGCGTCAGACAGTGGAGTGAGATCTTCAGCTGGTGAACAGACGCTGGAGCCGCGGCGATGCCATCAGACTGGCTGCTTCATGCGTCGCACGACACGGGAGATTCTACTAAATAAGTAAGCTTTAGCCATCTGTAGGCCTAATCAACATCTGCAATATCTACCTCTCTGGTACTGTAGTAGTAGTAGTAGTAGTAGTAGTAGTAGTAGTAGTAGTAGTAGTAGTAGTAGGGGAAGACGGGGTAAAAAGCTCATGGGCGGGTAAGAAGCCCATGTCAATTATCTCATGAAATGAAACTTTCAGTCAAATTTTGCCCATGAGACGAACGCTAAACATTAACACTCGTCTCAAGGGCAACATTTGACTGAAATTTGCTTCATTTCATGAGATAATTGGCATGGGCTTTTTACCCCGTCTTACCCTTGTAATGGGGGCTTGATTTTGGCTTCACAGCCCTTGTATGCCCTTTTTCTTTGATTTAGATTTTTGTATGGTGTTTTGGTGGTTTGCTACAAATTTTCCTATACTGCAAATACGAAATTAAACAAAGGGTGAATACTCTCTTTCTAATTAACTCCCCTCCACCAAAGTTGATTACGATATCAATCACCTAGCAGTGCGTGGGTCAGAACCAAAGTGAGACAAACAATTAAGCATCATTCTTAAATACATGTCTTCAAAAATAGAATTGCCTATATTTTTATTCATCAAATTCCTTGTAATTTAAAAAAAAAATATTTGGATCTTCATCCAGAAGATTTTTATAAACTTATTAGCACTTGGTACAAATTCAGTTAATGTTAGATAGTAAACAATTCCAGAATTGAATAACTCTGTTAGAAAACGGAAATTTTCGAATGTTAGTATAATTAGAACGTTTTTGAAAAAACTTCCCTGAGCTATTTCTAGTTTCATCTAAAGAATTTAACACACACACACAAAATCTTATAGCTCGATGTCATCTATAATGGTTAAAGATCTTATACACATGGGTGAGATCACTTCTTACCCTTTAGTGAAGGCAGTTTATAGTCACGAATATCAACAGCAGATTTAGGTTTTCATACCTGAACATGTTTTCAGGCTAAGCTAGTACGCCGGTAATGAGAGACTGAAATTGATTCGCTGACTCAGGACCTCTCTTTCACTTTCTCTGACATCAATGCGTCTAAATCTCAAAACAACTGACACGCTGTGCCCATTAGTGAGACGGCAAGTATAAAGTTATGACCCCCCCTGTTTTTCACGCACACCCAGCTTCATTGCCACAATTTTATCACAAAATTCGATAAAGAATAGCGAAATTACTGTTCGATTTTGCGCTTGCGAATGAGTCAACAACATCCACTATCCCGTCAACGACCAACTAGAACATATTGAAGAACATACAACAAACAAACACCTACACGACAAGTGCAAAGTGACGTTATTTTATTCACAAGAGACAAAACAAAACTAGGGGAAGACGGGGTAAAAAGCGCATGGGCGGGTAAGAAGCCCACCCCAATTATCTCATGAAATAAAGAAAATTTCAGTCAAATTTGCCCATGAGACGAATGCTAGACATTAACGCTCGTCTCATGGGCAAAATGAGACTGAAATTTGCTTCATTTCATGAGATAATTGGGGTGGGCTTTTTACTCGCCCCGTCTTCCCCTACTGGATATTTCGGCGAATGCGCCTTTATCAACACAGACAAACAATTAAACAGCAAACAGCAAAAGGAGCAAAAAGCAGGCAACAGAAGGAGCAAAAAACCAACAAGATCAAAATAAAAAACAATACTTCCCCTCTACAGTCCAACGCGGTTACATATTGAAGAACAGTTGATGTGCGCAGGAATGGGTTATGGGGGTACAACTGTACTTTTGCCATGTCGATTATCCCCTCTATCCTACACCCACCCTTTCCCTACCCTTCCTTTCTTTCAGACAAAGTGACACACCTTCCCTCCCTTCCCTTTTACTTCTTCTCTCTCCATCCTTTAATTATCTCAAGCACCCACCCCACCAACCACACTCCCTTTCTTTCCTTGTACACCCCCCTTGTTCACAGCAGTCCATCTCAATTGCGCCTATTTTAATGACCCCGAAACTGAATTGCGCCTGTGTCAGTTGTGCCCGTTGCAGTTTAAAAAAAATAAAAGAATGAAACAAAAATGTAATAAGTTTCATGCACAAAATAAAAAAAGTAATTATATATTGCAAAAGTTTTTTGAATTCAATTTACCGTAAAATCGCGGCAAACGCCCACCACCCCTCCGCAGAGATTTAGGGCAAAATTGGGGCTGGGTGTTTGCTTGGTAGGCTATCCCTTTGCATGAGAAAATGTTCATTTTTTTTTTAACGAAATAAAAAAGTGCAAAAGTGCGCCACACTGCATCTCAGGGCGAGAGAGATTAATACATGTATTTTGTATGAACAGTCTCACTTATTTTAAAGTTTATATTCATTGATACTTGTCTTCATGTTGATTATTCTTGGCTTGTCTTTAATGTGTATGTTAATCTGTATGCCGGTTAGTGTTTAGGCCTTTGTTCAGCGCTTTGAGCACCCTGCAAAGGGAGTTAAGCGCTCTAAATAACCAGTATTATTATTATTATTATCTGGATACTCTCGTGATGAGAAAAAGGGAGGTGGTCATGTGCAAGGTGTTTTACGGTAGATTAATTTGAACTGTACATAAGTGCATTGCATTTTTCGGGCGCGCGCGCGCGCGCGCGCGCGTGTGTGTGTGTGTGTGTGTCAAATGCTGATTGTAAAGCGCTTTGTGCTCGATAAAAAGCGCTATTATTGTGTTTGCTGGCCGCAGTTATTGTTGTTGTTTGGTCAGTGACTCGCTTCGTGTCAAGTAAACCCGAGTTCGAACCTCGGTACAGGGGATTTTTTCCTCTCATTCTGCACTAGGCCTTAACGGTCTGAACGTAGAGTCTTTCGGATGAGACGATAAACCGAGGTCCCGTGTGCCCATGCATTTAGCATACGTTAAACCCAGTGGCAACGAAAAAGTTGTCATTTGGTCAAAATTTACCCCCACCCCCACCCTCCCTCATCAGTGACAAAAATCGCATGCAAAAAAAAAAAAAAAAATAAGATTGGGTGGCGCGCCTCTGGCAGCGACGCGCTCTCCAGGTGGGAGCAACCCGAATTTCACAGAGACGCCTCTGTGACTATAAAGTACCTAATACCTAATACCTAATACTCAGAACGATGCTTGAAAGTGCTAAACTGTATGCACCATTTCAGTGAAGGGGGTAGGGGAGAAGTGGAAACAATGAAGGAACAGACACAGAACAGGGCAGGGGATAAAAAAGAGAAAGAGAGATGACAATTACATCATTGTAAACATGGGGTTTCGGGCAAAAAAGAAGTGATCGATGCATCTTCGTTTTCAAGGTACCTCAATGCTTTCAATTCGTGAGACACCGTGTAGGACTTGTGCTCTGGCATGGGTAGATATTGTACGTGTTTGCCAAAGTGACGATTGTCAATCACTGAAAGATATGACGTGATTTTAACACACACCCCACCCCGAAAGAAAAAGCAGACCATGGAACGCTACGCCGCGCAAACGGTAGTGTGAGCACCATCTGATGAGAAAAAAAAGGGGGGGGGGGGGGGGGGGGGGGCGTTTGCTAGGTAGGGACCCCAATTCACAACATTAGTGGGGGGTAGGGGGGTTTGCTAGGTATTGGGCGTTTGCTAGGGATTTGTAGGCCCTACAACACTCGTTATATTGTTACTACTCAGGACTGTTGATGTGCATAGTTGTTCCAGGTATTTTTTTGACCCGGCTACGCAAGGGGCACAAGGTGGATTCCTCGTGCCTCCATACGGGGAGCTGGACGACCCCGCTCGCGGCCATCGTTAGTTAGCATAGTTGATTAAGTCGGCAGTGCCCTGCCCCTCCACGAGTCCAGTCTACGCGCCTAAAAAAAATCTTCCAAATAATTTTTCTCC
>CM065709.1:38044992-38062492 GCA_017654935.2 Phymorhynchus buccinoides
CAAAAGCTAAATCAAATGTTCATATTCTTTTCCAACGCCTTAGAGCTACCCTCAAATATTGTCTTGTTCTAAGCTCAACATTCTGCCCTCAAACTAACGTCAAAGCTAAGGTGAGTGGTTAAAAGAACAAGAACCATGTTACAAAGGAAAGCCAAGTGATCTGGAACAGTTGAGTTGGTTCAGTTGTCATTGATTGATCTGGGGTGGTCAGTAAGAACTGTGGAGGTTATGCTTCAACGAGAGAGACAGAGAGGGGGAGAGAGAATGAGAGAGAGAGAGAGAGAGAGAGAGAGAGAGAGAGAGAGAGAGAGAGAGAGAGAAACAAAAACAGATACAGAAAGAGAGAGACTGAGGCAGAGAATGAGAGAGAGAGAGAGAGAGAGAGAGAGAGAGAGAGAGAGAGAGAGAGAGGGGGGGGGGGGGCAGAGACTACAAGAGAATGAGTGAGAGAGAGACAGAGAGTCACAGAGAGAGATATACTACAAGAGAATGAGTGAGAGAGAGAGAGAGAGAGAGAGAGAGAGAGAGAGAGAGAGAGAGAGAGAGCATGCACCTACTTGAATTTGCATGCTTGTGTGGTTGCCCTACGCAAGCATAATCCAATCTATGCACACAATGCTCATGTGTGCTCACATGCATGCTATGTAAGTGCACAGATGTCACATGCTTGTATATGCATGCACATTCTTTTATGTTAGCTGTCTCTCTCTCTCTCTCTCTCTCTCTCTCTCTCTCTCTCTCTCTCTCTCTCTCTCTCTCTCTCTCTCTCTCATCTCTCTTTCTCTCTCTCAGACTCTCCCTCTCTCTGTCTTTCACTCACTCTTGATGTCTCCCTCTCTCTCTTAACTCTCTACTCCCCCCTCTCTTTTTCTCTCTCTTTCATCTCTTTCTACCCCCCTCTCACCCTGACCCCCCCCCCCTCTTTCCCTGTCTTGTGTCATTTTCCTCTCATTCTTTCCACACTGTTCTCATTGAATTTCACAGCAACGTGATCCCCCAATAAATAAAACAGTTGATTCACTTCCACGCTACTTCACTCCTGTGCCCCAATGCACACCCACACCCACACCCAAGGGGTTTCCTTCGCTGTAAGTAACCACAGCACCGCAATTAATCTCTCACTGACTTGATTGCTGATGTGTGCAACAATTCAAGCATGATGTGGCGTGAAAAAGTCTACCCACATTTCTTCGCATTGTCTCTTAATTCTCGATTGAAAATTTGTTGAACGTCCACCGGTCTGCAACAGACACATACTGGACATTAGTAGATATAAAGATGGTGGTAACGATCCTGGAGGCAATGCCTGGAGGTCTGGAACAGACACATACTGGACATTAGTAGATATAAAGATGGTGGGAACGACCCTGGAGGCAATGCCCGGAGGTCTGGAACAGACACATACGGGACATTAGTAGATATACAGATGGTGGGAACGACCCTGGAGGCAATGCCCGGAGGTCTGGAACAGACACATACGGGACATTAGTAGATATAAAGATGGTGGGAACGACCCTGGAGGCAATGCCCGGAGGTCTGCAACAGACACATACTGGACATTAGTAGATATAAAGATGGTGGGAACGATCCTGGAGGCAATGCCCGGAGGTCTGCAACAGACACATACGGGACATTAGTAGATATAAAGATGGTGGGAACGATCCTGGAGGCAATGCCCGGAGGTCTGCAACAGACACATACTGGACATTAGTAGATATAAAGATGGTGGGAACGATCCTGGAGGCAATGCACGGAGGTCTGCAACAGACACATACGGGACATTAGTAGATATAAAGATGGTGGGAACGATCCTGGAGGCAATGCCCGGAGGTCTGCAACAGACACATACTGGACATTAGTAGATATAAAGATGGTGGGAACGATCCTGGAGGCAATGCCCGGAGGTCTGCAACAGACACATACTGGACATTAGTAGATATAAAGATGGTGGGAACGATCCTGGAGGCAATGCCCGGAGGTCTGCAACAGACACATACGGGACATTAGTAGATATAAAGATGGTGGGAACGATCCTGGAGGCAATGCACGGAGGTCTGCAACAGACACATACTGGACATTAGTAGATATAAAGATGGTGGGAACGATCCTGGAGGCAATGCACGGAGGTCTGCAACAGACACATACTGGACATTAGTAGATATAAAGATGGTGGGAACGATCCTGGAGGCAATGCCCGGAGGTCTGCAACAGACACATACTGGACATTAGTAGATATAAAGATGGTGGGAACGATCCTGGAGGCAATGCCCGGAGGTCTGCAACAGACACATACTGGACATTAGTAGATATAAAGATGGTGGGAACGATCCTGGAGGCAATGCCCGGAGGTCTGCAACAGACACATACGGGACATTAGCAGATATAAAGATGGTGGGAACGATCCTGGAGGCAATGCCCGGAGGTCTGCAACAGACACATACGGGACATTAGTAGATATAAAGATGGTGGGAACGATCCTGGAGGCAATGCCCGGAGGTCTGCAACAGACACATACGGGACATTAGTAGATATAAAGATGGTGGGAACGATCCTGGAGGCAATGCCCGGAGGTCTGCAACAGACACATACGGGACATTAGTAGATATAAAGATGGTGGGAACGATCCTGGAGGCAATGCCCGGAGGTCTGGAACAGACACATACGGGACATTAGTAGATATAAAGATGGTGGGAACGACCCTGGAGGCAATGCACGGAGGTCTGAAACAGACACATACGGGACATTAGTAGATATAAAGATGGTGGGAACGATCCTGGAGGCAATGCCCTGAGGTCTGAAACAGACACATACGGGACATTAGTAGATATAAAGATGGTGGGAACGATCCTGGAGGCAATGCCCGGAGGTCTGGAACAGACACATACGGGACATTAGTAGATATAAAGATGGTGGGAACGATCCTGGAGGCAATGCCCGGAGGTCTGGAACAGACACACACGGGACATTAGCAGATATAAAGATGGTGGGAACGATCCTGGAGGCAATGCCCGGAGGTCTGGAACAGACACATACGGGACATTAGCAGAGATAAAGGTGGTGGGAACGATCCTGGAGGCAATGCCCGGAGGTCTGGAACAGACACATACGGGACATTAGTAGATACAAAGATGGTGGGAACGATCCTGGAGGCAATGCCCGGAGGTCTGGAACAGACACACACGGGGACATTAGCAGATATAAAGATGGTGGGAACGATCCTGGAGGCAATGCCCGGAGGTCTGGAACAGACACATACGGGACATTAGTAGATATAAAGATGGTGGGAACGATCCTGGAGGCAATGCCCGGAGGTCTGCAACAGACACATACGGGACATTAGTAGATATAAAGATGGTGGGAACGATCCTGGAGGCAATGCATGGAGGTCTGGAACAGACACATACTGGACATTAGTAGATATAAAGATGGTGGGAACGATCCTGGAGGCAATGCACGGAGGTCTGGAACAGACACATACGGGACATTAGTAGATATAAAGATGGTGGGAACAATCCTGGAGGCAATGCACGGAGGTCTGGAACAGACACATACGGGACATTAGTAGATATAAAGATGGTGGGAACGACCCTGGAGGCAATGCCCGGAGGTCTGGAACAGACACATACGGGACATTAGTAGATATAAAGATGGTGGGAACGATCCTGGAGGCAATGCACGGAGGTCTGGAACAGACACATACGGGACATTAGTAGATATAAAGATGGTGGGAACGATCCTGGAGGCAATGCACGGAGGTCTGCAACAGACACATACTGGACATTAGTAGATATAAAGATGGTGGGAACGATCCTGGAGGCAATGCACGGAGGTCTGCAACAGACACATACTGGACATTAGTAGATATAAAGATGGTGGGAACGATCCTGGAGGCAATGCACGGAGGCAATGCAACACCAGGAAAGTCCTGAATTTTTAACAATACAGATAAGAGTAATCGATGTATTGTCTCTTCTCGTTTTTCCTGTCCTGTTTTATAGTTACCCAGTGGCATTATTCCATGCTGCTCCACCTTGGCATAAGGCTGTGTCAGACCAATTCACATAAGCTAGAACGCCAAGGCTACATCAAAATGTTATGTTCTGCATAGTTATGCGGGGATTGTCTTTAGCCATGGCAAGCTCCTGGCATAACATCGTCTCCAAAATCCTCCGAAGTCGGAGTGTGGCTGCTCACATGGCAGGGCAATCAAAAAGGTCACACACGTAATGTTCTCATCCCTAGCTGGCGCATTTCTACCATAGTGTTCAAGTGCTTTGGCTGTTGGGATGATCCCTGGAGTCTTTTAGCCAGGGCACGACAACATCAATGACAACTATGCTGCTCATTCTCAGTTCCCAACCCACAGCCACACCCTGCCTTGTCCACTTTCAGCCCCTAAAATCAGCATTCTATAGAGGACCTTTCCAGAGGTGCAAATCAACACCCCCCAGCCATTTTCTCAGTTCCCAACCCACAGCCACACCCTGCCTTGTCCACTTTCAGCCCCTAAAATCAGCATTCTACAGAGGAAAGGCCAGAGGTGCAGATTAACTCACCCCATCCATTTTATCAGTTCCCAACCCACATCCACACCCTGGCTTATCCACGTTCAGCCCCTAAAATCAGCATTCTACAGAGGAAAGGCCAGAGGTGCAGATCAACCCCAGCCATTTTCTCGTCTCTTTCCATTTCTTCAGTCTTGCCTTTCTTACTGCAGATAGAGCACATAAGCCTCGTTCGTTTCCCATATTTAAAGTTAATTTTCATTCTTTGAAACAATTAAAAATATGCATTTGCTAATAGTAGAATATAAAGGCGTGACTGAAAAAACACAATGAACCAAGACATTCTGGTGTGAGTGTGTGTGTATGTGTGTGTGTGTGTGTGTGTGTGTGTGCGTGTGTGTGTGTGAACATTGAACATTGGTTTATTGCCATGAAACCTAAACAAAGGCTTATAAGGCAATGTGTGTGTGTGTGCGTGTGTGCGTGTGCGTGCGTGCGTGTGCTGACCTCACAAAGCCACTTCGTGACCTCACATGCAAGAACGTGCCCTGGTCATGAACCAGAAAGCGTTTGACGAGCTCAAACAAAAGATCACCAGTGACAAGGTCATGAAGTACTTTGATCCAAATCTTCCAACGGAAGTCACCGTGGATGCCAGCCCTTTTGGTCTTGGCGGCTTGCTCTCACAACGTGACAAGGAGGACATCCATGTCGTAGCATACGCAAGCCGAGCACTGACTGATGTGGAATCCCGATACTCTCAGACAGAACGGGAAGCACTCGCCGTTGTTTGGGCATGTGAACACTTCAACTTGTATCTCCTGGGACAGCACTTCACGGTCATCTCTGACCACAAGCCGCTTGAAGGAATTTTCAATAGCCCAGCGTCACACACCTCTGCGCGCATCGAACGATGGAACTTACGGCTTCAATCTTACGATTTCACACTCCGCTACCAGCCAGGAGATGGAAACCCTGCAGATTTCCTGAGCAGACACCCGACACCCACAGCTGCTTCAAAACATGAAAACAAGACAGCTGACGAGTATGTGAACTTTCTCGTGAGTCATATCATCCCAAGGGCAATGCCAATCGAGGAGATTGCCAAGGCGACCAACGAAGATGCTACGCTGCAAGTATTTAGAACTGCCATAACAACCGACAATTGGCAGATCCCCAGCTCTACATCAGTGGATGCTGCATCTTTTCAAATCTGCAAGACGATCAAGGATGAATTGTCGTTCTGCGAGGAACATGAAGTCATCCTCAGGCGTCACCACATCGTTATCCCCAAGTCCCTGCAGCAGCGGACCATCAACATAGCCCATGAAGGTCACCAGGGCATCATCAAAATGAAGAGGCTACTGAGGGAGAAGGTGTGGTTCCCGCACATCGACAGACAGGTCGAAAACACCATCAAATCCTGCCTGGCCTGCCTAGCAAGCAACCGGAAGTTGTACTCTTATGAAACTAATGCACAGACTGTAGCTAGTGGCACGGTGCAGTGCAGGACATTACACGTCCGTGGTCCATTCTCCCAACTTTAACGTTGGCATTTTCTCGGGAAATAGAAGGCGTACATTGTTCAAATTTTGCATACACATACATGTTTATGCAAGCTTTCAAACAATAATCTCCCTCATGTTTACGACCCCCCCCATCTCATAAAAGTCATTACTTCCCCCCCCCCCCCCCCCCGAGTGAGCCTTGAAGGCTTTGCCTCTTGTCATTATAGCTCTGTGTCAGATGAAAGCAAACAAACCGTAGTTTGATCCTGGTTGTGTGATAAGGTGGGTTGGTGTTGTATTTGTTTCAGAGCTATGGAACCCAGGAGATTCTGCTGTACTATGATGAGCCAGGGCAGTGGGAGAGTGTGTACAAATCAGACATGGTCAGTGAGTGTCTGTCTCTGTCTCTCTGTCTCTCTGTCTCTCTCTCTCTCTGTGATGAGCCTGGGCAGTGTGAGAGTGTGTACAAATCAGACAAGGTCAATGAGTGTCTGTCTCTGTCTCTCTGTCTCCCTCTCTGTCTCTCTGATGAGCCTGGGCAGTGGGAGAGTGTGTACAAATCAGACATGGTCAGTGAGTGTCTGTCTCTGTCTCTCTGTCTCCCTCTCTGTCTCTCTGATGAGCCAGGGCAGTGGGAGAGTGTGTACAAATCAGACATGGTCAGTGAGTGTCTGTCTCTGTCTCTCTCTCTCTGTGATGAGCCTGGGCAGTGGGAGAGTGTGTACAAATCAGACATGGTCAGTGAGTGTCTATCTCTGTCCCTCTGTCTCCCTCTCTGTCTATTTGTCTGTCTTTCTGTCTCTCTCTCTCTGATGAGCCAGGGCAGTGGGAGAGTGTGTACAAATCGGACAAGGTCAGTGAGTGTCTGTCTCTGTCTCTCTGTCTCCCTCTCTGTCTATTTGTCTGTCTTTCTCTCTCTCTCTCTCTGTCTCTCTCTTTCTCTCTGTCTGTCTTTTTTCTCCTCTTTCACCGATCCCACTGTCTGTCACTGTCTGTCTGTCTCTGTCTCTTTCTCTCTCTCCATCTATTTTTTCCTCTTTCACCGATCCCACTGTCTGTCACTGTCTATATCTGTCTCTCTGTGTCTGTCTATCTGACTCTGTCTGTCTGTCTTTTTTTTCCTTTTTCACCGATCCCACTGTCTGTCACTGTCTACTATGTCTGTCTCTCTGTGTCTGTCTATCTGACTGTCTGTCTGTCTTTTTTTTCCTCTTTCACCGATCCCACTGTCTGTCTCTCTCTCTCTGATGAGCCACGGTAGTGGAAGAGTGTCTATAAGTCTGACAAGATCAGTCAGCTATGTTTGTCTGTCTGTCTTTCTCTGTCTCCCTCTCTGATGAGCCACTGGATAGTGGGAGAGTGTCTATGAATCTAACAAGATCAGTGATTGTCTGTCTGTCTGTCTGTCTGTCTTTCTCTGTCTCCTTCTCTGTCTGTCTGTCTGTCTGCCTTTCTCTGTCTCCCTCTCTGTTTGTCTCTCTCTCTCTGATGAGCCACCAGATAGTGGGGGAGTGTCTATGAATCTAACAAGATCAGTCATTGTCTGTCTGTCTGTCTTTCTCTGTCTGTCTGTCTTTGTCTGTCTGTTTGTCTTTCTTTCTCTATCTCCCTCTCTGTCTGTCTTTCTCTGTCTCCCTCTCTGTCTGTCTGTCTCTCTCTGATGAGCCACCGGACAGTGGGAGAGTCTCGATCCTCTCCGTTGCTAACAATCAAATCATCGCCATTAACACCAGCTACACGCAGACTTCGCGATTTTCCTACACCACCCCCTTCTCTCTCTAGTCTCTTAAGACATACAATAATATATAATTGTTTTAATGTGAATTCAGAACTGCACATCACGAGTCTCAGTCCTCTCCGTCGCTAACAATCAAATCATCGCCCTCAACACCAGCTACACGCAGACGTCGCGGTTTTCCTACACAGCCCCCTTCTCATACAATGATATATATACTTTTTAATATGATTTCAGAATTGTACATCTCGAGTCTCAGTCCTCTCCGTCGCTAACAATCAAATCATCGCCCTCAACACCAGCTACACGCAGACGTCGCGGTTTTCCGGCTGTTCCATTAACATGGTGGGGGGGACCCAGTACTACAACTGTTCAGGAGGCCGGTCGTTCAGGTCCATGAGAGAGAGATGGTGGTACATCGCTCTGGCGCGGTGTGGGACACCATTTGGGTCGGTGAGTATCTGTGTGTTCGAGAGAGAGAGATGGTGGTACATTGCTACGGCGCGGTGTGGGACACCATTTGGGTCATGAGTATCTGTGTGAGAGAGAGAGAGATGGTGGTACATCGCTCTGGCGCGGTGTGGGACACCATTTGGGTCGGTGAGTATCTGTGTGTTCGAGAGAGAGAGAGAGATGGTGGTACATTGCTACGGCGCGGTGTGGGACACCATTTGGGTCATGAGTATCTGTGTGAGAGAGAGAGAGATGGTGGTACATCGCTCTGGCGCGGTGTGGGACACCATTTGGGTCGGTGAGTATCTGTGTGTTAGAGAGAGAGAGAGAGATGGTGGTACATCGCTATGGCGCGGTGTGGGACACCATTTGGGTCGGTGAGTATCTGTGAGAGAGAGAGAGATGGTGGTACATCGCTATGGCATGGTGTGGGACACCATTTGGGTCGGTGAGTATCTGTGAGAGAGAGAGAGATGGTGGTACATCGCTATGGCATGGTGTGGGACACCATTTGGGTCGGTGAGTATCTGTGAGAGAGAGAGAGATGGTGGTACATTGCTACGGCACGGTGTGGGACACCATTTGGGTCGGTGAGTATCTGTGTGTCCGAGAGAGAGAGAGATGGTGGTACATCGCTATGGCACAGTGTGGGACACCATTTGGGTCGGTGAGTATCTCTGTGTGTGAGAGAGAGATGGTGGTACATCGCTATGGCACGGTGTGGGACACCATTTGGGTCATGAGTATCTGTTTGTCCGAGAGAGAGAGAGATGGTGGTACATCGCTATGGCGCGGTGTGGGACACCATTTGGGTCGTGAGTATCTGTGTGAGAGAGAGAGAGATGGTGGTACATCGCTATGGCACGGTGTGGGACACCATTTGGGTCGGTGAGTATCTGTGTGTCCGAGAGAGAGAGAGATGGTGGTACATCGCTATGGCACAGTGTGGGACACCATTTGGGTCGGTGAGTATCTGTGAGAGATAGAGAGATGGTGGTACATCGCTATGGTATGGTGTGGGACACCATTTGGGTCGGTGAGTATCTCTGTGTGTGAGAGAGAGATGGTGGTACATCGCTATGGCGCGGTGTGGGACACCATTTGGGTCGGTGAGTATCTGTGAGAGAGAGAGAGATGGTGGTACATCGCTATGGTGCGGTGTGGGACACCATTTGGGTCGGTGAGTATCTGGGTGAGAGAGAGAGATGGTGGTACATCGCTATGGCGCGGTGTGGGACACCATTTGGGTCGGTGAGTATCTGTGAGAGAGAGATGGTGGTACATCGCTATGGCATGGTGTGGGACACCATTTGGGTCGGTGAGTATCTGTGAGAGAGAGAGAGATGGTGGTACATCGCTATGGCATGGTGTGGGACACCATTTGGGTCGGTGAGTATCTGTGAGAGAGAGAGAGATGGTGGTACATTGCTACGGCACGGTGTGGGACACCATTTGGGTCGGTGTGTATCTGGGTGAGAGAGAGAAAGAGAGAGAGGGAGTGAAGGAAGTATGACATAATGAATTCAGTGGGAGGCATTTTGAAGGTTGTTGACTGACCATCGTGACCTAGTTAAGTTAAACCCTTTTGCTGCCAGTCATTTTTCAGAAAAACCCCCCCATTAAACTTAGCTGGGTAGAGAAATATTGTTGACAGGTGACGGGTCTCAATCAGGAATACAAACTTCACATGACCAACGCAGAGGAGGGGGACCTGTGGCATTACGAATATTAACACACGTTAATTGTTGACGATATTGTTGACAGGTGACTTGTGGCATTACGAATATTAACACACGTTAATTGTTGACGATATTGTTGACAGGTGACTTGTGGCATTACGAATATTAACACACGTTAATTGTTGACGATATTGTTGACAGGTGACTTGTGGCATTACGAATATTAACACACGTTAATTGTTGACGATATTGTTGACAGGTGACTTGTGGCATTACGAATATTAACACACGTTAATTGTTGACGATATTGTTGACAGGTGACGGGTCTCAATCTGGAATACAAGCTTCACATGACCAACGGAGAGGAGGGGGACCTGTGGCATTACGAATATTCCGCTGACGAATTCTGTAAGTTCTTTTTTTCTTTGTTTGATATGTTCTTTTTATTTTCTTTATACATTTCAAACAGTATTTGTTTGACGAAAAAAGAAATCCATGTTTAAGTGAAGAAAACTGATGGAAAAAAATCTATGAAATAAACAATTGAAGTTATTTTTTTTACAGTGAATGGTGGGAAGGGGGGGGGGGGGGGGGAGTTTGCTTGTACAAGTAAATATAAATACCCTTGTTTTGTATGGGTGGGTGCTTCGTTGAATGCAGTTTTGAAACAAAAATCAGTGTTTTGTGTGTGTGTGTGTGTGCGTGCGTGCATGAGTGCACGCGTGTGTGCATGTGTGCGTGCGTGCGCACGCGCGTGGGAGGATATGTGCATGTGTGCATGGGTATGTGTTTATGACTGTGTGTGATGGCATGCATGCATATACATGCATATTTGTGTATATTTACCCCAACAATGATATAAGTAATGCAATCTTTTTCTGTCTCAGGATATTTGTGCAGAAACGGCAACAATGATAACTACCATTTTTTTTTGCCATAAGGCGACTTTTCCCCCCAGAGTGAGACCCCTGCGCCTTATAATGTGATTAATAATACAGTAGGAAAATATAGTAACAAAATCAGAGTTTCTTTGTAGTATTTGGGGGGTGCGCCTTTTAGTAAGGTGTGCCTTTTAGTCCGAATAGTACGGTATTTTAAAAATCTGTATTGAAATATTATTTTTATTTGTGTGTTTCAGACATTTTGGCAGAGAACATCTCTTACCTTGTTGCTTACCTCTTCATAGTGGCTCTGTCCTGCGTCTGTGCCTGTGAGTACAATATTTATTTATTGATTTATTGAAAAAAAACACCTGCCCAGGGCTCCCAGGGACCCCCATTTGGGGGTCTATGAAGCACTAAAATTCTAACGGACCCTCTAAAAGAATGTGCAGGGGGTCCCAGGGATGCACTAGAAAAATTCTCTTTAGCATTCGCAATGCCACTGGGACCCTCTATACCGCCTCTAGTACCCTCTATGCTGTAAGTGAAGGAGTCCTTGGGACTCCTTGTTTTGCGGGACGATTGGGATCCATGCTGCCATTCTTTAGTAAGCATATCTACCCCTCCCCCGAAATCGGAGTGTGGCTGCCCACATGGCGGGGTAATCAAAAACGGTCACACACATAATGTTCCATCCATAGCTGATGCATTTGTGTGATGGTGTTCAAGAGCTTCCGCTTGTTGGGATGATCCCTGGAGTCTTTTAGCCAGGGTACATCAACAACAACATACCTAACCCCTAGGACTTAGTTATTTATTCAACTTATTGCTCTGTACCATAATTTGCCTGTGTGTAAACATTTTCTTTTGTGTTCATTTTTTTGTGTGTTCAATGGCATAAGAAGAGCTTGTTATAAAAAAAAAATCACGAAGTTAAAAAATGAAAGAAAAAGGCCTATGCACATTAATAGACGATTTTCAGAAAAAAACCTAGGGGAGAGCACTTCGTAAAATGTAGAGGTAATTACCTCGACCTACTCGGTCAAAACCATAGCAACAATGGCGGTGAAGCTTGAAACCGCAGGATGCGAGTCAGCGACTTGCAAACATTTTTTTTTTTTTAAATGGGGGGCGGCCAGTATCCGCAAACTGATAGAACTTGCAAAATGTGACATAAGAATATAAATGACATCAATTTAGAATGACGCATGGTGTTCTAAGTGATGTAAGTCTACTCAAACACACGAAGCAAGAGCTGGGGATCTACCTGATGGTAGAGTAACTTCCCCTGTTTGACCGATTGAATTAGGCAAGATCACTCCCACACACCATGAAATTACCCCCCTTAATTATTTCCGAACAATTCCTATTTTGTAAAAATAACGAAATAAGTGTAGCATTTTGAGGGAGATGGAGGGGGAGAGGGAGAGAGGGAGGCATATATGTGAACCGACAGTTGTTAGATTCACAGATTGTTTTATCTCTAGTTCTCATGCCAAGATCCAATTGCGCATAAATCAATAATACGCTAGCTTTTTTCCACAGAGGCTAAAAATAGGCATGACTCATGTAAACAAAATTGTTCATGCATAAATAAAAGGTATCAGCAAGCATTTCAGGAGCTAGGCTCCTTGTAGAGGCCATCGATTAGCGATCAGTTTTCCTTTAACAGAAATCAATATGTAGTTGGTTTTCAAAAAAGGTCTGTGTGCAGTAGAGTTGAAATCGATATGGTGGCTTGTGTGTTGTACACAACGTAGTGTACAGAAATCGATATGTGTGCGTTTTTGCTTGACTTGTTTTGTTTGTCTGAATCTCCCATTCTCATTCATTGTTTAGCTCCCCCCCTCTCCCCCACTCTCTCTCCTCCTCTCCCCCTTATCTTCTTCTTCTCCTCCTCATCCTCCTTCTTCATCTCCTTCTTCTTTTTGTTCTTCTTCTCTAGTTGCATATATGCATGTATACATTTATGAATCATATTATTTTGGATTTTATGTAAATGGCTTCATATGTATATTTTTGTCTATTTAAGAATTGTATGTTTTCATGTGATGGTTTGTAAAAGGAATGTATTTGTCCTGTGCACTCTTTGTTCTGTGCACTCTCATTTGTCCCACATTCTTTGTGGTTATTTTGTTCTCTTGAGGACAGGATGTAAACAAGCTCTAATGCTTATTCCTTTTATACTCAATAAAGATTATTTTGACTTGACTTGACTTGACTTGACATGGTGCTTGTGTGTTGTACACAATGTTATGTACATAAATCGATATGGTGGCTTGTGTGTTGTACACAGTACAGAAATCGATATGGTGGCTTGTGTGTTGTACACAGTACAGAAATCGATATGGTGGCTTGTGTGTTGTACACAGTACAGAAATCGATTTGGTGGCTTGTGTGTTGTACACAGTACAGAAATCAATATGGTGGCTTGTGTGTTGTACACAATGTACATAAATCGATATGGTGGCTTGTGTGTTGTACACAGTACATAAATCGATATGGTGGCTTGTGTGTTGTACACAGTACAGAAATCAATATGGTGGCTTGTGTGTTGTACACAATGTACATACATCGATATGGTGGCTTGTGTGTTGTACACAGTACATACATCGGTATGGTGGCTTGTGTGTTGTACACAGTACAGAAATCAATATGGTGGCTTGTGTGTTGTACACAGTACATAAATCAATATGGTGGCTTGTGTGTTGTACACAGTACATAAATCGATATGGTGGCTTGTGTGTTGTACACAGTACATAAATCAATATGGTGGCTTGTGTGTTGTACACAGTACATACATCGGTATGGTGGCTTGTGTGTTGTACACAGTACAGAAATCGATATGGTGGCTTGTGTGTTGTACACAGTACAGAAATCGATATGGTGGCTTGTGTGTTGTACACAGTACAGAAATCGATATGGTGGCTTGTGTGTTGTACACAGTACAGAAATCGATTTGGTGGCTTGTGTGTTGTACACAATGTACAGAAATCGATTTGGTGGCTTGTGTGTTGTACACAGTACATAAATCAATATGGTGGCTTGTGTGTTGTACACAGTACATACATCGATATGGTGGCTTGTGTGTTGTACACAATGTACAGAAATCAATATGGTGGCTTGTGTGTTGTACACAATGTACAGAAATCAATATGGTGGCTTGTGTGTTGTACACAATGTACAGAAATCAATATGGTGGCTTGTGTGTTGTACACAGTACAGAAATCGATATGGTGGCTTGTGTGTTGTACACAATGTACAGAAATCGATTTGGTGGCTTGTGTGTTGTACACAATGTACATACATCGATATGGTGGCTTGTGTGTTGTACACAGTACAGAAATCAATATGGTGGCTTGTGTGTTGTACACAGTACATAAATCAATATGGTGGCTTGTGTGTTGTACACAGTACAGAAATCGATTTGGTGGCTTGTGTGTTGTACACAGTACAGAAATCGATATGGTGGCTTGTGTGTTGTACACAGTACAGAAATCGATATGGTGGCTTGTGTGTTGTACACAGTACAGAAATCGATATGGTGGCTTGTGTGTTGTACACAGTACAGAAATCGATATGGTGGCTTGTGTGTTGTACACAGTACAGAAATCGATATGGTGGCTTGTGTGTTGTACACAGTACATACATCGGTATGGTGGCTTGTGTGTTGTACACAGTACAGAAATCGATATGGTGGCTTGTGTGTTGTACACAGTACAGAAATCGATATGGTGGCTTGTGTGTTGTACACAATGTACATAAATCGATATGGTGGCTTGTGTGTTGTACACAGTACATACATCGGTATGGTGGCTTGTGTGTTGTACACAGTACATAAATCAATATGGTGGCTTGTGTGTTGTACACAGTACAGAAATCAATATGGTGGCTTGTGTGTTGTACACAGTACAGAAATCGATATGGTGGCTTGTGTGTTGTACACAGTACAGAAATCAATATGGTGGCTTGTGTGTTGTACACAGTACAGAAATCGATATGGTGGCTTGTGTGTTGTACACAGTACAGAAATCAATATGGTGGCTTGTGTGTTGTACACAGTACAGAAATCGATATGGTGGCTTGTGTGTTGTACACAGTACAGAAATCAATATGGTGGCTTGTGTGTTGTACACAGTACAGAAATCGATATGGTGGCTTGTGTGTTGTACACAGTACAGAAATCGATATGGTGGCTTGTGTGTTGTACACAGTACAGAAATCGATATGGTGGCTTGTGTGTTGTACACAGTACAGAAATCGATATGGTGGCTTGTGTGTTGTACACAGTACAGAAATCAATATGGTGGCTTGTGTGTTGTACACAATGTACAGAAATCAATATGGTGGCTTGTGTGTTGTACACAATGTACAGAAATCAATATGGTGGCTTGTGTGTTGTACACAAATTACATAAATCGATATGGTGGCTTGTGTGTTGTACACAAATTACATAAATCGATATGGTGGCTTGTGTGTTGTACACAATGTACATACATCGATATGGTGGCTTGTGTGTTGTACACAGTACAGAAATCAATATGGTGGCTTGTGTGTTGTACACAGTACAGAAATCGATATGGTGGCTTGTGTGTTGTACACAGTACAGAAATCGATTTGGTGGCTTGTGTGTTGTACACAGTACAGAAATCAATATGGTGGCTTGTGTGTTGTACACAATGTACATACATCGATATGGTGGCTTGTGTGTTGTACACAAATTACATAAATCGATATGGTGGCTTGTGTGTTGTACACAATGTACAGAAATCAATATGGTGGCTTGTGTGTTGTACACAAATTACATAAATCGATATGGTGGCTTGTGTGTTGTACACAGTACAGAGATTCCTGTGATTCTTAGTTTTTGTGTTAATTTTTTTTCTGGTAATTTTCAGACACACTCAAGGGGAGACAGCTGTTCCACTCGACCTACAAGATGTACATGGTGGCCATTTTCCTGTGGTTCTCTGGTCTGCTGATGATGTGTGTCGCGTGGGGAAAGTACGGTGAATCTGGATGGCAAGAGAAACCTACTGAAGTGGCTGGTAATATGAGAGAGAGAGAGAGAGAGAGAGAGAGGAGAGAGAGAGAGAGAGAGAGAGAGAGGGGGGGGGGCATATATTAATGTGGTATTAGGTATTAGGTAATTTACTGTCACGGAGGCGTCTCTGTGAAATTTGGGTTGCTCCCACCTGGAGAGCGCGTCAAACCAGAGGCGCGCCACCCATTTTTTATATATTTTTTATTTTTTTGTGATTATTATTTTATTTTTTGCATGCGATTTCTGTGTGACTGGTGAGGAAGGGGGGGGGGGGGGGGGTAAATTTTGACCAAATGACAACTTTTTCGTTGCCACATGGTTTAACGTGTGCTGAGTGCATGAGCACACAGGACCTCGGTTTATCGTCTCATCCGAAAGACTCCACGTTCAGACCGTAAGGCCTAGTGCAAAGTGAGAGGAAAAGTCCCCTGTGCCCAAGCGGTTGTGCGAGTCGTGAGCTGTATTCTTTTATTAATTATTTTTTTCAGGTCGCCTGTTTCAAGCGGCCTCCAACGTGGTGTTCATACTGATGTTGATCCTCATGGCCAAAGGACTTACCTTCACAGGAAGTTTTCATAATGGCTTGCCATACTACTTTTTTCGTTTTCAGGGCGCCTGTTTCAAGCGGCCTCCAATGTGGTGTTCATACTGATGTTGATCCTCATGGCCAAAGGACTTACCTTCACAGGAAGTTTTCATAATGGCTTGCCATACTACTTTTTTCGTTTTCAGGGCGCCTGTTTCAAGCGGCCTCCAATGTGGTGTTCATACTGATGTTGATCCTCATGGCCAAAGGGCTGACCATCACTCGCGGTCGACTGCCCAAAATATCTGTGGTCCGAATCGTCCTCTTTCTGCTGATGTTCGTCGTCATCTACGTCATCCTCTTCATCTGGGAAGGACTGGTAAGAAGAGGGGGGGAGGAGAGAGAGAGTGCGTGTTGTCAGAATATGGCCGTGTACACCCCGTTTCTTTGTTTTTCTCCTTTCTCCCTTTCCTCTTTCTTGTGTCTTCCCCCCCCTTTGTTCTGTTTTTACATAAGCGGATATTCCATGCGGAAACCCGTGCGCAATCCATAAATAAGTGAAACAAAGAAGGGAAAAGATTTGCGCACGTGTCCGAATTTCCCCTATGTGCGTAAACTTTTATCCTTCTTTTTCCCCCCACTTATTTAGGGTTGTCCGTACGGAACTTACATGTCTAATGTGAACCCGGCCTTATTGTCTTCCTTCTATTTCTCATCATTGTGGTTTGCACAGGGGCGCAAGTTAGTGCAAAACAAAATTATGTCATTGCTTACAAAACTTTTAATTAATCTTTTGTGGAATTCATGGCCATTTAAAAACAACAACGCTATTATTAGTATTAACTCCAAAAAACGTGTTCATAGTGTGTGTGTATGTGTGCAAAGTGTGTGTGTGTGTATGTGTGCAAAGTGTTTGTGTGTGTGTGTGTGTGCAAAGTGTGTGTGTGTGTGTGTGTGTATGTGTGCAAAGTGTGTGTGTGTGTGTGTGTGCGTGTGTGTGTGTGTGTGTGTGTGTGTGTGTGTGTGTGTGTGCGTGTGTGCGTGTGTGTGTGTATGTGTATGCTTGACCATGCATTAAAGACTGTGTGCATATGCATGCATGCTTCTCTCTGTGTGTTCACAATATATGTGTGTGTTCATAGTATGTGTGTGTGTGTGTGTGTGTGTTG
>CM065709.1:38067492-38084992 GCA_017654935.2 Phymorhynchus buccinoides
GCAATCGTTGCCTCTCTTCTCACGAATAGGGCGCCCTCGTTTATTAGGTGCGTATGTCGAAATTGGAAGAAAAAAAATTGCCTTATAGACTGAAAATGACGGTATGAAAATAATTTCTATAGCGCTTAGGCTGTGTACACATTTACAAGAACTTCCGTATAGAAACCCATGCGCAATCTGTAAAACATCTGTAAGTAAGAAACATGAAGGAGCATGCACATTACGCGTCGACACCCAGCTGGATATCCCATCCGTCTATTTCTGTTACTTTATTTGCAGATTGCGGATAGGTTTCTGTATGGAAGTTGTCGTCAATGTGTACAGACCCTAATCGTTTAAGCTCTAAGCGCTTTACAATTTCAAGTGAGTCACATACAAAATGACGTAGTTTCTCCCTCAGACCGCATTATTTTGGGTCGTTTTCTAAAAATCGCGGACAAATCAAATGCACAAACATGCAACGTGCATCAAGTGAAAAATAAATCAGTATATTTTTGGAGACTTAATTCTTACTTCTTTTTTTGTAGACTTCTTACTTTGAACGAGTGAGCCGCATATATTTCACGATGTAAATAATCTGATGAAATGCGCTTTGAAAAAACAAATCTTCCGACTCCACGGGCTGATCACTTTGTTATGATCTTGATCTAGTATCACTAAGCCACTCTAAGTTTTGACAGACTTGGTTTATATATAAATAAAAAAGGATTTTAAAAAGCATAATATAAACTATAAACATAAACATTTGTTCATTTAATGTTTGAATAAAGTCAGCTATGGTCGCAGCCATATTGAATGAATCAAATTTGAAGATGATGAGTAGTTCAATTTAAAGTAAAAAACGAAAATGTCATTGTGATTTTGGTGCATTGTGTTTTTGCCATTTCAGATTCTGACCAGACCTTCGGCTGCCAACAAAAACTTCCCCTACCACGTGAGAACTTCGCAGGTCTGTAACTATGTGTGTGTGTGTGTGTGTGTACGTGTGCGTGTGCGCGTGCACGTGTGTGTGTGTTGTAGGCAAGCATGCCTCGGCTGTTTCTTTCAATTCCTGCATTCGCATGTTTTCAGTTCTGAAAGTGAGATGTGGCATTAGTCAAAACCAGCATTTAAAAATCAAAAACAAAACAAAAAAACTGGGAAAAGTGATAGTTGCGTGTGTGTGTGTGCCTTTCCATTTCTGTTGTATTGATAACTGTTGGTCATGCAACTCTCTCATTCTTACTTTGCTATTGGCCCCAGTTCCACTTCCAGCCAACCAGTGATGAAAAGCCTTTGGAGCGGGCGTTTCTGGCTTGACTGACAATGCTGAAGACGAGTCCGTTCGTCCCCATCACATGCATTTATATTGGCAAGGTTAAAGGGCCAGCATCGCGGTGTTGGAGAAAACAAATTGTACAGCTGAAAAGTAGAGTTGCTTCCCTTTCGTTTGATACCTATTATGGGATACCTTGCCGCAAATTTGCGCGCACGCACGACCTGTTTTCATCAAGTTTGAGCGAAGTAGACTTCACTGAGTTTGACAAAGTAGGATGGCATCGAAAGTAGGATGGCATCGAACAAGTGGTATGATGCTAATGAGGTTTTGACAATTCTGCAAGATATCGACTCTGATGATGAAGATTTCGATCCAGATAACATTGAGCATGAATCGAGTGTTGATGGTGATGATTTTGATTGTGCTGATAGCCCAGCACTGGGGGATTGACTTCCAGCCTAGTAGGCTCAGCAGTCAAGGGGTTAAAGGAATACTTTTTACATTTCAACCCACCTCTGATTGAAAAACAAAATTTGAGATGGCCTCAAGTAAAAAAAAAATTTTTTAATCGAACAATCCAGCAGACCCACTCTTCTGTTTCTTCTTCATCGATCGCTCAGACAGATGCGTCATGCTGCTGTTATGCACCTAACTGAGAAATAGTAAGTTAGGCCCTGCATGTCTGTCTTCGGCTGGAGAAATTCTTTGTAAGCGTTTCTTGAAAAAAGGCAGGAGAATGGACCAGTAAGGCAGAAAGATAGCAGCTGACAGTAAGCAAAGGGAAAAGGCAGAGTCAAAGAGTGACAGATTAGTGACAGATTAGAGGAAGTTACAAGCACAGAACTGCCAGAAGTTGGGGGAACTATTTGTACGAAGGACCCCCCGGTATCCCCCCGGGGGAGCTGTTCTGTTTGAATGTTTCTTCTCCTTCCGGCAAGAAGCGGTCTATAAAACCTCCCCGGTTCCATGGCAAAATAATCAAGGTGTTGATTGCGGCCACACACGAAGAAGAAGATGAAGAAGAAGAGAAAGAGAGAGAGAGAGAAATATATATAGAGAGAAATAGAGAGAGAGAAACAGAATGAGATGAAAATCTACCATATTTTTTTTATTATTATATATTATTAGAATTTGCATTATAGTAAAAAAAATATGGTACATTTTCATCTCTCTCTCTGTTTCTCTCTCTCTATTTCTCTCTCTCTGTTTCTCTCTGTGTGTTTCTCTCTCTCTCTATTTCTCTCTCTCTCTCTTTCTCTGAATTTTGTGTACAATTTGAGGGGTGCGTCTTATAATTATTTTACACAAAATTCAGATTTTGTTCTGATATTTTCTGACTGTTTTAGTAGTCATTCTACCAGGCAGAGGGGTCTGAGTGTGAAAAAACAAGTATCGTCTTATAGTCCGTAAAATACAGTAACTTAAACTAATTTCAACCCATCGTCTTTCAGATCGCCTCTCTCTTTGACCCGGACGAAGACGAAGGCTCTCACTCCGGCCCCTCGACCTACCGCAAGACGAGGTACAAGGAGAGCGGGGGGAGAGGAGAGGGTGACAGTGATGCAGCCTTGGGGCAGGGCCCCATGGGGGGCTACATGACGGAGGAAACGCGCCTCAACTCCGGACCCAACCTTGCTGCGTTGTTTGTGGTTCAGGACGTCAGTAAGCAGACGCCCAGGAGTAATGGTGGAGGCGGTGATGGGAATTCTAATGCGAAGCCGCCCGCTTATACCGCAGTGAGTCTCTCTCTATGTGCATGTTTCTCTCTCTCTCTCTCTCTGTCTGTCTGGGCTTGTGTCCGTGAAAGAGAGAGAACGAACGAAATTTTATTTATACAGGGTAATGAGATAAGTATACATGCTTTTTTTTACACCCAGCCCTGAGAGAGAGAGTGTGTGTGTGTGTGAAAGCAAATATGTACTTTGAAAGAAAAAGAAGAGAGAGAATGTGGCGACAACATGGAAGATATTTGGATAGGTTCTAGCCTTAATCTAGAGGTGTGTGTGTGTGTGTGTGTGTGTGTGTGTGTGTGTGTGTGTGTGTGTGTGTGTGAGAGAGAGAGAGAGAGAGAGAGAGAGAGAGAGAGAGAGAGAACTTGAAAACTTTTGAAAAATTGAAAAGAGAGAGAGAGAGAGAGAGAACTTGAAAACTTTTGAAAAATTGAAAACTTAATCAGCGCCTAGTCTTCCAATCTGTCCTTGATACATAAACAGAGAGAGAGAGAGAGAGAGAGAGAGAGAGAGAGAGAAAACAAAAAAAAAAATGAAATTTTATTTAACCAGAGAACATGAGATAAGCAAGTTACGTGCTTTTTTCCACCCAGAGAGAGGGAGGGAGAGAGAGAGAGAGAAGAGAGAGAGAGAGAGAGAGAGAGAGAGAGAGAGAGAGAGAGAGAGAGAGAGAGAGTGTTCCATCCTTTGAGGAATAGAGAGTAAAAGATGGACTGTGCTCATGAAAAACATTGGACACATACAGGGTAAGAGAGCTGTCACGCCTTGTCCTCTCTGTTTCAGCTGAACCTTCCCCCCATCAGAAGCCAGGCCCCCGCCATCACGCTGCCCCCTCTCCGCGGCAACGCGATGCCCCCCCTGAGAGGGCTGGGTCTGCCCCCCCTGCCCCCCACCGAGCCTTCCGCTCCTCCGCTGACCATGGAAGAGGCAATGGAAGACGGCATCGACGCTAACGGCAACGGCCCTCCGCCGGCTTACAATAGCATGTTTGTCACTAAAAAATAAATAGGAAAATGTGATGATCTGTTGTGGCTGCGTAGCGTACGAGGAAAATGGAGAAAATGTTTTACACACAAATTTTGAGAATTCGTTTTCTTTAAGTACTGTACAACTAAAAATTGTTTTAAAACTTTAGAAATTGAGAAGATATTGCCTCCTTTGTATTAGCATGTTTGTGAACAGATAGAAAACAGTTTAATTTTTAATGATAATGTTTTGTCTATGCATGACGGAACAAGGTGACATCAAAGGAAAAGAAACATGCATTGTTTGTGTATACTGCGTTGTTTATCTTTTTTAGCAAAGAGAAATTCAGACATGGGGAGAGATAGATTTGAAGTAGTCGTGCGTGGAGAGTATTACATGACAAGATCTTTCATTTTGAGAAATGAAAACAACAGCATCAACAAATATAGCAGCAAAAAAGACAACATCCAAAAATCAAAACCAAAACTAAGTAGACAATACCAGATATACACTTCGCTATAAATTGTGTAGATTTCGAAAAGGTAATTTTCACAATTTCATCCAGCTAAGGTCAAGAGTTTGATTTGATTTGATCAACTTACTCTAGTCTGGAACTTGGGTGGAGAAGCTAAGCAGAAAATTGCCTGAATGTTCCATGCTTAATCCTGCTCTACTGTTTTTCTCTTCATGAACATTTGTAACTTTTGTTTCCTCCGAGGCATTTTACAACAGTTTTCGCATTTTGACTGAGACCTAACTGTTTTATGCTGTCCGATGTTGAATTAGCATAAAAGAGAGAGACAGTTAATTTACAGAGTTAAGCTGTGATAAGCGGACAAAAATTATTGCAGCAAAATTGTGTGGAAATAAAATAAAATTCTTTAATGTTTGTTTACTTTGTCATCTTATTCTCCGTTTACCAGTCCAAGGGAATGTACTGTTGTTGTGTTGAGGTAAAGTACCAATTGGTTATTTCCCTTTATGACATCTATTAAGAGATAATGTGTGTGTGTGTGTGTGTGTGTGTGTGTGTGAGAGAGAGAGAGAGAGAGAGAGAGAGTGTGTGTGTGTGTGTTTGTAAGAGAAAAAGAGATTGTGTGTGTGTGTATGTGTGTGTGTGTGTGTGTGTGTGTGTGTGTGTGAGAGAGAGAGAGAGAGAGAGAGAGAGAGAGAGAGAGAGAGAGAGAGAGAGAGAGATTGTGTGTGTGTGTGTGTTTGTAAGAGAAAAAGAGATTGTGTGTGTATGTCTGTGTGTGTGTGAGTGTCAATCAAGTCAAGTCAAGTCAAGTCAAAATCATCTTTATTGAGGGTTAAAGAATAAGCTAACAAAGCTTTTTTTCATCCTGCCCACAGTGTGTGTGTGTGTGTGTGTGTGTGTGTGAGAGAGAGAGAGAGAGAGAGAGAGAGAGAGAGAGAGAGAGAGAGAGAGAGAGAGAGAGAGAATACAAATATGAATGCAAATGCAAACTTTTTCTTTTATTGAAGGAAATTGGATAAGCCGAGACAGCGTTTTTACACCATGCCCTGAGGCAAACCATGACAAGGAAGAAAACATAAACATGTGGGGGGAGTTGACAACAAACACGTCATTGCTTTTTACATACAATAATAAAGTAACAATTTGACTGCTAAACATGCAGACTGAAAGAGAGAGTCAGACTGCATGCGTGTGAACAAAAAATAATGAAGCAGTTTTCAAACTTTTCTTACAAACTAGTAACAAAACAAATGTATGCTTTGCATTTTGAAGATATGTTTTTGTATCTTGGCTAGCAATAAGAAGCTGAGAATCGGTGAAAATATTATAGTTTTTGTTTTTGCAGTTGATAATGAGCAGCTGATAAGTGTGTTGAAGCATAATGGATTTTACGCACTTATGTTTGTGCACATTATATATATGGAGATTCACTGACTGTTTATACTCATATCTGTGTGCTTTTTTACAATATACATTCAAACATAATCATTGGGGACTTCACAATGGTTTTTCTCCTTCTGATGGTAGATGTGAAATGTATTCATTTTATTTTGTTTATAAATATCTTGCTTTGTTTCTTTGTTTCTTGCCAGTCAGTCGAACCACTTCGTCGGGTTATTTACTTATTGGTTTGTTTCTTTGTTTCTTGCCAATCAGTCGAACCACTTCGTCGGGTTATTTACTTATTGCTTTGTTTCTTTGTTTCTTGCCAATCAGTCGAACCACTTCGTTGGGTTATTTACTTATTGCTTTGTTTCTTTGTTTCTTGCCAATCAGTCGAACCACTTCGTCGGGTTATTTACTTATTGCTTTGTTTCTTTGTTTCTTGCCAATCAGTCGAACCACTTCGTCGGGTTATTTACTTATTGCTTTGTTTCTTTGTTTCTTGCCAATCAGTCGAACCACTTCGTCGGGTTATTTACTTATTGCTTTGTTTCTTTGTTTCTTGCCAATCAGTCGAACCACTTCGTTGGGTTATTTACTTATTGCTTTGTTTCTTTGTTTCTTGCCAATCAAACCACTTCGTCGGGTTATTTACTTATTGCTTTGTTTCTTTGTTTCTTGCCAATCAGTCGAACCACTTCGTCGGGTTATTTACTTATTGCTTTGTTTCTTTGTTTCTTGCCAATCAGTCGAACCACTTCGTCGGGTTATTTACTTATTGCTTTGTTTCTTTGTTTCTTGCCAATCAGTCGAACCACTTCGTCGGGTTATTTACTTATTGGTTTGTTTCTTTGTTTCTTGCCAATCAGTCGAACCACTTCGTCTTATTTACTTATTGCAGTTTCTTTGTTTCTTGCCAAAGTCGAACCACTTCGTCGGGTTATTTACTTATTGCTTTGTTTCTTTGTTTCTTGCCAATCAGTCGAACCACTTCGGCGGGTTATTTACTTATTGCTTTGTTTCTTTCTTTATTTTTATGGTGTTCAGTTATGTATTTTTTATCAGAACGCATTTTTCAGTTATTTTTACAAAACAGGTGTTTTTCCTTATAGTGTGTACTCTCTCTGCAATGCAGTTATTTTTACAAAACAGGTGTTTTTCCTGATAGTGTGTACTCTCTCTGCAATGCAGTTATTTTTTACAAAACAGGTGTTTTTCCGTATAGTGTGTACTCTCTCTGCAATGCAGTTATTGTTACAAAACAGGTGGGTTTCCGTATAGTGTGTACTCTCTCTGCAATGCAGTTATTTTTACAAAACAGGTGTTTTTCCTTATAGTGTGTACTCTCTCTGCAATGCAGTTATTTTTACAAAACAGGTGTTTTTCCTGATAGTGTGTACTCTCTCTGCAATGCAGTTATTTTTACAAAACAGGTGGTTTTCCTTATAGTGTGTACTCTCTCTGCAATGCAGTTATTTTTACAAAACAGGTGTTTTTCCTTATAGTGTGTACTCTCTCTGCAATGCAGTTATTTTTACAAAACAGGTGTTTTTCCGTATAGTGTGTACTCTCTCTGCAATGCAGTTATTGTTACAAAACAGGTGTTTTTCCTTATAGTGTGTACTCTCTCTGCAATGCAGTTATTGTTACAAAACAGGTGGTTTTCCGTATAGTGTGTACTCTCTCTGCAATGCAGTTATTTTTACAAAACAGGTGTTTTTCCTGATAGTGTGTACTCTCTCTGCAATGCAGTTATTGTTACAAAACAGGTGTTTTTCCTGATAGTGTGTACTCTCTCTGCAATGCAGTTATTTTTACAAAACAGGTGTTTTTCCTAATAGTGTGTACTCTCTCTGCAATGCAGTTATTGTTACAAAACAGGTGTTTTTCCTTATAGTATGTACTCTCTCTGCAATGCAGTTATTGTTACAAAACAGGTGTTTTTCCTGATAGTGTGTACTCTCTCTGCAATGCAGTTATTACAAAACAGGTGTTTTTCCTGATAGTGTGTACTCTCTCTGCAATGCAGTTATTGTTACAAAACAGGTGTTTTTCCTTATAGTATGTACTCTCTCTGCAATGCAGTTATTGTTACAAAACAGGTGTTTTTAGTGTGTACTGTCTCTGCAATGCAGTTATTGTTACAAAACAGGTGTTTTTCCTTATAGTGTGTACTCTCTCTGCAATGCAGTTATTGTTACAAAACAGGTGTTTTTCCTGATAGTGTGTACTCTCTCTGCAATGCAGTTATTGACAAACAGGTGTTTTTCCTGATAGTGTGTACTCTCTGCAATGCAGTTATTGTTACAAACAGGTGTTTTTCCTGATAGTGTGTACAATGCAGTTATTGTTACAAACAGGTGTTTTTCCTGATAGTGTGTACTCTCTCTGCAATGCAGTTATTGTTACAAAACAGGTGTTTTTCCTGTAGTGTGTACTCTCTCTGCAATGCAGTTATTTTACAAAACAGGTGTTTTTCCTTATAGTGTGTACTCTCTCTGCAATGCAGTTATTTTTACAAAACAGGTGTTTTTCCTGATAGTGTGTACTCTCTCTGCAATGCAGTTATTGTTACAAAACAGGTGTTTTTCCTGATAGTGTGTACTCTCTCTGCAATGCAGTTATTGACAAAACAGGTGTTTTTCCTTAGTGTGTACTCTCTCTGCAATGCAGTTATTTTTACAAAACAGGTGTTTTTCCTTATAGTGTGTACTCTCTCTGCAATGCAGTTATTGCAAAACAGGTGTTTTTCCTGATATGTGTACTCTCTCTGCAATGCAGTGAAAACAGGTGTTTTTCCTGATAGTGTGTACTCTCTCTGCAATGCAGTTGTTTTTCCTAATAGTGTGTACTCTCTCTGCAATGCAGTTATTGTTACAAAACAGGTGTTTTTCCTTATAGTATGTACTCTCTCTGCAATGCAGTTATTGTTACAAAACAGGTGTTTTTCCTTATAGTGTGTACTCTCTCTGCAATGCAGTTATTTGTTTTCACGACTCGGGTTTTGTTTGTTTAGTTTTTATGTGCATCGTATGAGTATGAAATCCTTTTTTGTTAGGTTAGTTTTTATGATGAGTATGAAATCCTTTTTTGTTAGGTTAGTTTTTATGTGCATCATATGAGTATGAAATCCTTTTTTGTTAGGTTAGTTTTTATGTGCATCATATGAGTATGAAGTCCTTTTTTGTTGTTTTCCAATGTCTGGATTGAGTATACAGTACACAGATTTTGAATTTCATAACTAGTGTGATTATAGCGATTTTTTATAAGTCCTTGAATCTCTCTTTCTCCTTCTTTTTCTATGTCTCAGTCTCTGTCTTTCTTTGTAGAGGGGCACAGAGGTAACGTGTTCACCTCATATACAGTAAACCCGAGTTCGAACCTGGCTACAGGGGATTTTTCATCTCACTCTGCACTAGGCCTTACGGTCAGAACGTGGAGTCTTTCGGATTAGACGATAAACCAAGGTCCCATGTGCCCATGCACTTAGCACATGTTAAACCCAGTGGCAACGAAAAATTGTCATTTGGTCAACATTTACCCCCCCTCCTTTCCTTCCTCATCATCGCATGCAAATAATACAAAATCAGGATGGCACGCCTCTGGTTGCGACACGCTCTCCAGGTGGGAGCAACCCGAATTTCACAGAGCTATTGTTTCACCCTTTGTCTTCTCAATCTCTCAGATTTAATATCTTTTGTTGCTGTCTGGTGGATAACAAAAATGTTGAATCAAAATCCTTGGAAGACAATCATACTGTTTGACTACTGTTGAAACTCAGTTGATCTAAATTAGCTTTCACCGAATGGTTTTCTGCTTTTATTTTTACAACTGTTGCTTTTACACATTTTACAAAAGCGATGTTCTGCTACTTATACTTACAATCATTTTTGTTTCATAGTCTGAAATCTCAGGAAATATAAGACAGATTAACCCTTTCACCGCCACTGTTGCATTTATGCACCACAATGGTTTAACACCCATGCCACTAAAAGGCATCACAACAGGGCCTGTTATCAGAATACCCTATTTTTTTATTTGGAGAGGTAAGGACAGGCCTAATGTTATACATATCACTGAGGAATTCCCTGTATTGCAGATTTTTTTTTTCTCTTCCCAGATAAGTTTAATGGTATGTTTTGGCTGAAAAATGACTGGCGGTGAAAGGGCTGAAAAGAAAAAGTATAAAACCCTCTGGCCTTGTTATTTTCATTTGCAGAGATTAAAAAGAAGAGGATGAAAGCTCTCGACTTGTTATTTTGTTGATCAGAATGTGATGCATTTTGTGTAAAAAGTCTGTTTATCCCTCATGACAATCCAGTCTGTCATTCCTTTTGGAACTTTTTATATTTCTTATTACACTTTGTACATTATAATATGTATATATATATTTTTATTGACAGTATTATACTGCATTTTGATGCTTTTGTTGCCGCTTATGTTGATCTTACGTTGGTTTTTATTGTTCATGTTCTTTAAGTTTTTCAATGCATTTAGTGTTCGGTTTTCTTGTGCAAGGTACTAAAACATACCTGGTATATCCTCGGTGAAACTCAGAAACCTCGTAACTCAATTTTAGTAGTTTTGAGAAAAATGAAAAAAAACTGTTTTAAAAGTTAACCGCGTTTACCACAAGTTATTAACTATGATGAATATGTTGTTCAAGACATTGTGAGTTCAGTCCGGCATTTTGTTAAAATTACTTTTTTTTAATGCTTGAAAAGAACAAATATACAAGGTTTTTGTCCTTCTGAATTTGGGACTTAACGAGTTTTTCTTCAATTTACACAACCTCATTTACCCCAGATAGAAAGTCGTTAGAGAAGTTGATGACTAAGCTGACCCTAAGCCTATCCCTAACCCTATCCCAAACCCTATTCCTAACCCTAACCTGAAACCGTCTGAAATGAACGGAAGGGGCGGAGGAGGGGGCTGTTCTTAACATTTGCCTTCTTTCTTTTTCGTATGTCCACTTCTAAAGGAATGGGAGTGCACCGGATTGGAACGAAAACAACCCGTGTTACACGCATGTCGACTGAACTTTGCACTCCTCATTTATGCATGGTTTAACTTCTTGATAATTATTCTTCAACAGTTGTTTGAGTAATAATCACAGTTACTTTTAACTGCAATGTTTGTTGTTGTTGTTTTTTTTTACGCTGATGATCCTAGCATGCTGTGCTAAATCTATTGAAAAAAGTGTGGGTTTGTATGTATGGTAATATACGTTAAAGCAGGTTGTTATTTAGGAATTTGATTTTTCATTAGTTCTCCTAGCGCTGTGTACTTTTTGACGTTCTTCGTTGTCCGTTGCATCTCAACCCACAAGACGGGGTAACTAGTTTTTCGAGTTTGCATGCGTTACTTTAACGGAAACAAATCACTGATATAAGCTCTGAAAATAGACACCACTTGGCAATGAATGTCTTTGCGTTTGGTGGCAGTTTTTGGGGCAGTGGGTGGATGCCTCGTGCCTCCATACGGGGAGCTGGATGACCCTGCCCCCTCCACGAGTCTCTGCCCGTGGTGATACCAGGGAGAGAGTCTCGTAAAAATAGTTCCCCCACCTTCTGGAAGTTCTGTGCTTGTAACTTCCTCTAATCTGCCACTCTCTTTGACTCTGCCTTTTCTCTTTGTTTACTGTCATCTACTATCTTTCTGACTTATTGGCCCATTCTCCTGCATTTTTTCCCCCAAAAAATCTTCCAAATAACTTTTCTTCTTTGAGCTCCTCCGAAATCGGAATGTGTCGGCTGTATGCAGCGGGGAGACCAGTGAAAACTGAAAATGGACACATAACGTACTTTACCCATTATGGCCATATGGCCTGGGAACGCAGAAGAAGAAGAAGGTGTGATTGAAGAGTGATGTATAATAGGCGAATACATTTGTCCATGCTGCTAGAAGAGCTGAGGTCTTCTTTGTTCATATTATAATTTATATTATAAACTTTTGCCCATATATGATGGATCAGAAATGACATTTTTCTGGATACAAATGACACTATTTTGCTTGTTTTTAACTCAAAAGTTTTAAAATTCACGTCCTTATGTAAGTTCATTACTAATGAAACGTTAAAAAAAGAAAAATCTACAGGATTCCTTCAGTGTGGAAGCAATAACTGGATTCAGTTGTGCAAAAACTAAATTTAGGCCGATTTGCATGAAAATATTGTGCAAAGTAACAAATGACAGTGCAAAACAAACTTATACATTTTGATGGAAAGTGCATCATTCAGAGTTCTGTCAAGTCAAGTACTTAAATAATCCATGACCATAATATGCTTACCGATAAATGTGATTGGAATTTACAGGGCATCCCTAGTTATCTTTTTTTTCTTAATCCTGAAACCCAAAATAATTGAAATTGACAATCTTGTCTGTGATACATTAGGTGATATTACATTAGTATTATAGCTGTGATACATCAGGTGATATTACATTAGTATTATTATAGCTGTGATACATCAGGTGATATTACATTAGTATTATTATAGCTGTGATACATCAGGTGATATTACATTAGTATTATTATAGCTGTGATACATCAGGTGATATTACATTAGTATTATTGTAGCTGTGATACATCAGGTGATATTACATTAGTATTATTGTAGCTGTGATACATTTTCAGGTGATATTACATTAATATTGTAGCTGTGATACATTTAAGGTTTGGGTCTTTCCATACAGACAAATGTATTACTCTATTTTAAGACTTCCCAAAATGTCCTTTTTCAAATCGGTCGTAAATTGGAGGGGCCATCGTATGACGGAGGTTTTCACTGGCAGCCGTAGAAAGAAAAAGTTCAGCACAGTTCATACTCTCTTCTTCATGTAAAATGCACACATACAAATGACATATTAAAACTGGATTTGGGTCTTTCCAACTCCATAGGATTGTGCAATCGATGTATTACAGTTTCACTGTGCCGACTTCTGTTAATCACCTCCACTCTCAGTCAGTAAAGTCTGTGATACATCAGGTTTTCTTTTTCAACAGGTCATATGTATTTTGTAGCGTGCTTTTCCTACGCTTTCCGCCATCTATTGTTCTACAACAAGGGAAGCTGTGACTCCGCTTTCATTAGTATTGCCCTTGACCATGGTTGTTTCCCTATTGCTCGAAGTCTATGCAGACGTAGCAACAACGGTCATAAAAACCAATATTACAAAATTGTAGCTGTGATACATAAGGTGATATTACGTTTTAGCTGTGAAGTCGTTTAAGAGAGGTCGTTTACATAGTAAAATGCATCTGTGCCAACAAATCCGGTCTCAAATGACATTAGAGGTGGTCGCTTAACAGAGGGTCGTGAAAATAGGGGTTTGTCTGTATTACATTAGTATTATTGTAGCTGTGATACATCAGGTGATATTACATTAGTATTGTAGCTGTGATACATTAGGTGATATATTACATTAGTATTATTGTAGCTGTGATACATCAGGTGATATTACATTAGTATTGTAGCTGTGATACATCAGGTGATTTACATTTCTGTGATACATCAGGTGATATTACATTAGTATTGTAGCTGTGATACATTAGGTTGTTGTCATTAGGTAGCTGTGATTGTTGTTCTTCGTATTGTTTGTTTCTTATGTTGAAACGGAGTATTACAACATTGTAAAGTATAATTGTCTTAATATCGATCTGAATGCATTGACTGTTTTATCTTATTATGCAAGAATTTCAAAGTCTACAGTACTATTCATTGAGTTTTGCATTGTTGTCGGTGGTTTGTTGTTCTTCGTAGTTTGTTTCTTATGTTGAAACGGAGTTTTGAAATTCACAGATCAATAGTATTACTATTGATCTGTGAATGCTTAGAATGTGCGCAATCACAATTTTGATATCAGATGCATTCGAGTAATAGGAATTGTTCGGAAATAATTAAGGGGAGTGATCTCGCCTAATTCAATCGGTCAAACAGGGGAAGTTACTCTACCATCAGGTAGATCCCCAGCCCTCGCTTCGTGCGTTTGAGGAGACACACAGCATGTAGAACGCAGTGCGTCATTCTTAATTTGAAGTAATTTATATTTTTACGTCACAGTTTGCAAGTTCTATCACTCTGTAGCAACTGGTCACCCCTTATTTTTCCACAAAAGTTTTGCAAGTCGCTGACTGGCATCCTGTGGTTTCAAGCTTCGACGCCATTGTTGCTATGGTATTTGACCGAGTAATGGAGGTAAGCAACTATAATTTTCACGAAGTGCTCTCCCCTAGTTTTTTCCGAAAATCGTCTATTGCAGTGGAACCTCCCTATAAAGACCTTCCCTATTAAGACTCCCTCCAGATGTGACCGAAATATTTGTTATAGATTTTTTTCCATCTTCATATCCAGTCTCTCCACATCCTTAGTATTTGCATTAAGGCCCCCATTTCGGGGCTGATTTGTTGAAGGTCTTAATGGGGAGATTCAACTGTGCCTCCTTTCTCGTCAGTATTAGCAGTATTAGCGCTTTTGTTTTGAGCAGTGTAAACTTTATACTTTTGAGCTTAGTCTTGTTCATTTGTGCATTTTTGTACACACTCGTTGATCCCAGAGTTTGTGAAGTTTTCTTGCCTTTTTTGTTGTTGTTGTTGTTGCTTGTTTGAATTTTCTTTTGATTGTTGTCATTGTTGTTTACATTCATTGCCATTTGCCTTGCTTTGCCCCCCATGTTTGTGGGAAAACCCAACAACACGCACACATATTTCCTGGTTGGTTCTTTTACATGTGTGTGCAAAAGGTTCTCATTTATTCATATTTTTTTGTTTCTTGTTGAAATTAGTATTTTTCACTTATATCTTGTTTTATGTCAGATGGAAAGATGGTTTTTACCTTTTTGAAAAATGGGATTTGTGCAAATCAAATTGTTGAATGGAGTGGAGCATTGTTGGATTCGTTATTGATTGCTAAAATGTTTTGCAATTATTGATGTTTTTTTGGTTGAATGCATGTGCATGTGTGTGCTGTGTTTTTGTTTGTTAATAAAGTTTCTGTTCAGTTTTGGTTTGTGGTGTGTGTGTGTGTACAATTACTTTGTGACTCTAGAATCACACACTCACACGCACACGTGCACGCACACACACACACACACACACACACACACACACACACACACACACACACATACACACTACCCTCATTCTCTCTCTCTCTCTCTCTCTCTCTCTCTCTCTCTCTCTCTCTCTCTCTCTATGTTTCACACACACACACACAACACACACACACACACACACACACACACACACAGATAGACAGACACACACACACATATACTCACATACACACACACACAGATACACACACACACACACACAAACTTCACTCACACTCCCCTCATCTAGATCTCTCTCTCTCTCTACTCTCTCTCTCTCTCTCTCTCTCTCTCATTTATGATTGCTGATTTTGTTATAAAATGTGATAACTCTCTCTCTCTCTCTCTCTCTCTCTTTAAATTCCAAAATGTCTCTCTCTCTCCTCTTCCCCCCATCCTCCCTCCCTTTTATCTCATTTCTGCATGTACATATATTATTTAGCTTTTTTTTTTGATTTTGATTTCATTTTTCTCTCACTCTCTCTCTCTCTCTCTCTCTCTCTCTCTCTCTCTCTCTCTCTCTCATCTCTCTCTCTCTCTCTCTCTCTCTCTCTCTCTCTCTCTCTCTCTCTCTCTCTCTCTCTCTCTCTCTCTCTCTCTCTCTCTCTCCCCCCCCCCAATCAATCAACTGACACACAAAACAACCCGCCTTATTTTTCATCAACCTTTTTTTTATTGGAAAAAGTAAACAGGAATTCAAACATTCTAAACCACCAGTTTATATTATATAAGACGTGTTCTAAAACCTGCAGAAAAAAAAGATTGTGAAAAAGTTGTGCTGTACATAACAGGATCATGAATTGAACCGTAGAACTACATGCGCAACGTTGGCTGTCTTTCGTTCATTGTAGAAGAACATTATTATGTACATCAACTGGAAGCCATTCACAGACATTGAAAAAGTTGATGATGATGTTGTCTCAACTTGAAACAAAATCTGATATGGATGTAGTGTGTGTGTGTATGCCATTCAGTCGTTTCCGACTATGACGGCCAGATAGCAGAGGGGGGCAGCTGCTATTCTGGATGGATGGATTAGAATGTGTTGATAGTGGAGCTGCCTTGCCCAGGGTACATCCCTTCTCTCTTGACCTAAAGGATTTGAGGACAGATGGCGTTGGGGAAGGTCCCCAAAGGCCAACCCATCCTTTGGCTGCAGCACTAGACCCAGTGATGCCCCCTAGTTTGAGAGTGACAGTGTTCCTCAAACGACAAACACGTTGCTAAACCCGCGCTACTGATAACGATTTCAACAGACTTAAGGCTGGTACTTTCCTCCCCACTCCCTCTGTTCCTCCCTTCCTCCCCACCCCCTCTGTTCCTCCTCCCCCCCCCCCCCCCCGCTCTCTCTCCTTCACTCTCTCTGCCTTTCTCATATCGTTTTACATTCACATATTGTTTAAGAATTTGTGAGCTCGTATCACACCCCCCCCACACCCCCCCCCCCCCCCCCCCACCCCGAGAAATTGTGAGTGCGTAAATGGCGTGTGTGTAGAAAAGGCGAGGTGTGTGGGGGTCTGTTTGTCCATGCCTTGATTTATTTTTTGGAAATGGTGTCAATAATGTGTATGTGAAAGGGGTGGGTGGGATGAACGGCGTGAGCATTTTTTTCTTTTTTTTTCTTCTTCATATATTGTTTTGTAACGTTTTTCTTCTTGATTGTTTTCTCTCGTAATATTTGTGAAGCGCTGTGAGGATGATTTTTTATCATCGAAGAGCGCTATAGAAGCTTTATTTATGATTATTATGACACATTATATCTGCAATCCACAAGTTCCGTGCGGAACCCCATACACTCATATAAGAAATAAGCGGAGGGATTGTGCATGGGTTTCCGTGAGTAATGTGCACACTCCTTCATATCTCTTCCAGATTTTTGTGTGTGGATTGTGCATGGGTTTCCGCATGGAAGTTCCGTGTATACGTGTACTTGCCCTAATTCCAGAATTTAAAGAAAAAAGTCATAAATTCTGAGAACAAAAATGTAGAAAGAGATTAGGTTTAACTTCAAGAGGCGACCATTGGCAAAACGTGAATGCAATTCACACATTTATGTACACACATTTCGAACACCCCACCTCCTTTCAGCAAAATTGAAACAGATTCAACGTTCATAGCTTAATCATATACAAAAAGTATCGTTGTATGATTTTATCACACACATCTTACTAATATCAGATGAAAGATAAAAGTCGAGAAAAAACCCTCTTCCCCCAAACTGAAATAGTGACGCAGTTATTACAACAAACACTATTCCTCTCCCAAAACAAGGTAGTAAATACGGTGCCAATTAGTATTGCAAGCTTGTATCAAAATGGCATAGTCACAGCTATCTTAAAAGTAAGATTACAAAAGAAAACCAACCAATCCCTTATGTACAGTACTGTGCATAGAATAAGTGATTCGTTTCGGAAGGGTACACATTGTAGATATTGTAAACACACACATCGACACTGAGATAAATATTATAGAAATACATGTAAGTATAAATATGAACGACAGAAACATGACTAAATGTTCAAAAAGTTTGGTTCGCCTATTGGAAGAGGAATATCAAAACTTCTGATATGTTCTTAAGAAAAGAACAAGGGTAAAT
>CM065709.1:38089992-38092492 GCA_017654935.2 Phymorhynchus buccinoides
TGAAAGGACGGTGTTACACAATCACGAGCATGAAAACAAAAAACGAGCATAAAAACAACAAGTGCAACGCCGAAAGGCTGCAAATTCCCCCGCAGCATCGCCGAGCTACTCCGAAATCGGAATGTGTCGGCTGTACACATACATAAAAACGCATAACAACAGCACGTAACTACATAAAAACGCATCAAAACTGAAGAGTTTTTTTATATACAGCCTTGGGGTTCGGACCCGTGATTTGAGCTCGCGCGATCATGCGCACACGCGCGCACAGAAAAATTCATGACAACTGTGTTATAGACCATTCATCAAGAAATGTTGTGAAAAAAACTGCATTAAAATACATGCAAAACTTCGCGAGATATTAGCGATTATGTGTTTCGGGGTTTGAACCCCGTAACTGGCGCGACCTTGACCTTAATGTAAAACTAAATACATCAGCGGATAGCTTGTATCTTGGCAAACTAGTATGCCAAATTTGATGATGATAGACTGAATAGTTTTTGAGAAAAACGGACGAATAGCCGGACGGACGGAGGCACGCCGGAAGGACACTGGACGGACCAGACAAAAACAATAGACTCCAGACTAAAAAACGAGCATAAAAACAAAAAACGCTAAGCGATATTGATATCTGTCCACCACTAATACTAAGACACTGAAGCGATATTGATATCTGTCCACCACTAATAAAGACACTGAAAATTCGACGCCAAACAAAGTGACGAGTTTCTTGATTAAAAGTAAACAGGAAAAAAAGTAAAATATTTCTTTACTTCTTCTTCTTCTTTTGCGTTCCTATGTCATATGGCCATACTGGGTAAGGTACGTTTTCAGCTTTTACTGGTCTCCCCGCTGCGTACAGCCGACACATTTCCGATTTCGGAGGAGCTCAAAGGAGAAAATATTTGGAAGATTTGTTTTGGAAAAAAAGGCAGGAGAATGGACCAGTAAGTCAGAAAGATAGTAGATGATAGAAAGCAAAGGGAAAAGGCAGAGTCAAAGAGAGTGACATATTAGAGGAAGTTACAAGCACAGAGCTTCCAGAAAGTGGGGGAACTATTTGTATGAAAGATCCCCCCGGTATCCCCACAGGGAGATACGGCTTAACAAATCTAGAAGCCGCGTCCCAAACAAACAAACAAACATAAAAACTCGGAATACAACAATGCAAAACAACATGCAACATGCAAAACAAACCAACTAAAGGATCCGAGGACAACATACAGACAAAATCCATCTTCAAGAAACATAACAAACAACAACACACATGTCCATTATAACCCCATCACCCTTCAGCCTGTTGCTCCCCACCCCCTTCTCCTCCCCCACCACCCTCCTGCTGTGCCTGCTGTGGTCCCCCCTCCCCCTCCCCACTACCCCCCTCTGTCCCCCCTTCCCCTCCCCCAGTCGTCGCCTGAGCCGTAGCATTCTCTTCTGGAGTAGCGGCAGCACCGCTCTGCGGTTCGCCTTCCTCACCTGTAGGAACCAAGGAGGAGGATTCTCCTTCGGGCTTTTTCTCCTCCAGACCCGCTCCTCCTGATTCTCCTCCTGCTCCTCCTCCTGCTCCTTCTCCTGCACTCTCCTGCGGCGCTGGTTCCGCAGAATTCTCCTGTTGTGGAGTTGCTTCCTGAGGAGCTTGCTGTTCCGATGTCGTTTCCGGCGATGGAGTTTCTTCCGTTGCTGGCGGCTGCTGCGTAGTTGTTGAATCAGCATTTTCTGGCTGACTGGCTTCTGCCTGTTGTCCGGCTTCTTCTGGCTTTGCGGCTTCTTGTTGCTCTCCGGTTTCCGGTTGCCCGGCTTCTTCCGGTTGCCCGGTGGCTTCTTGAGCCGGAGGAAGCGAACTTTCTTCCGGCTTGTTTTCTCCTTCTGTCGTTCCAGCTTCCTGTTGCTTTTGTTCTTCAGGCTTAGCTTCTCCTTGAGTTTGTTCCGCAGCATAAGCTTGTTCTGTCGATTCTTGAGCAGCAGTAGCAGCAGCAGTAGCAGCAGCCGTAGCAGCAGCAGTAGCAGCAGTAGAATCATCAGCATTCTCTTGCGTTGTTGTTGGTGCTTCTTCTTCTTTCTTTTCGTCCTGCTGCTGAGCTGCTGCGGCTTCAGTATTTTCTGTCGTTTCTTGAGAAGTCGCCTGTTGTTGTTCTTCCGGTTTTTCAACTGCCGCGCTCTCTCCTTCGGCAGCTGGGGGAGTGCTTTCAGCCTGCGAAGTTTCTTGCGCGGGCTGCTGCTGCGGAGATGCGTTTTGCTCGCTCTGAGATTCTTGAGTTCCTGCCGCTGGTTTTTGCGCTTGCTCGGAAGAAGATTGCGCAGCAGTTTCGCTTTCTGCTTGCTGAGCTGCGGCCTGTTCCGTAGATTCTTGAGCGGAACTTTCCAGGGGTTGGGATTCTTGCGCTGGCGCCGCTGATCCTTCAGGATTTGCCCCTTCATTCGATCCCGATCCTGATCCTGCCACGACCGCTGCTTGGGCGGCGTTGGTCATACTCCCTCCCCCACTCCCTTCCTCTCCCTG
>CM065709.1:38097492-38104992 GCA_017654935.2 Phymorhynchus buccinoides
TTTAAAAAAAAAAGAAACCCAACGAAGATGCTGTAAATGTACCGGACATCAAAACAGAAAAGCACAACAATGACAAAAGCTGCTAAGACAAACACCTCCACTCAACTATGGATAAAGTGTGGCGTAGAAATAAAAGAAACCAAAACAAAAGTTATTATAAAATATTGTATAAATTTGTTCTAAGCTCAAGCGCTACAAGAAAAGAAAGACACAGAATGTATAAGAAAATAGTCTACGAAAATCTCTAAAAATGAAGTGCCATCCCCAAAGAAACAAACAAATAGTGTAAGACAATAGTCTACGAAAATCTCTAAAAATGAAGTGCCATCCCAAAACAAAGAAACAAAAACTGCAAGAAAATATTCTAAGAAATACTCAGAGGTATACTACCATGACAGAAAACTAAACAAAATCTGACACAGAGAAATAAATAATAAAAAGAAGCGTAAGCTAAAGAAACACCATCTCAACTCAGGTAATACCACAACAACAAAAATAAACTATACAAAAGCCGACATTGACAAACCATCCAATAAACCTGAAATTGACAACACCGAGAGACCATCCAACGAGACGCCATCTAACACGGAGACAGCATCCAATGAAATCCCGGCTACTATCCCACCTTGGCTGGCGGTCCCCGTCTTCTTCTTCCTGTTCTGGAGGCCTCTGAACCCAGCCTGAATCAACACGGCCGCCTTCTTCGTTTCCGGGGCAGCTAGGTCAATGTCTACTTCCTCTTCCGGGGCATTCGCCTTCACTTCCGGTTCCCGTGGCGTCTGCTGCGACTGCGCGGGGGTAACTTCCGGTTTTGTTGCAGCTGGTTCTGCTACGTTATGTGGTATATGTGGTTGTTGTTGTTTCTCACCTTTGGAAATATTCAAGCAAAAGAAGGCATCTGTACCCAATACAAAGGCCAACCCTATGCAACCTTCCCACCCCTCCCCGTCCTCCCTTCGTCTAACAGCACACTGGTCTGTTGCTACAGCACAGGGGCACCCAGAGTCAGGACCTGGGTGTGGCCTGGCTCCCACAGGGGGCTGACCCACACATCAAACTGGAGTCAGACGACTATCCAGCCTTCAGGCCTCATTGAAACACTGTACTGTCTAAATCAATCTGATGAAATCCTACCAGGTTCGTTCCATATATTTGTAGTCCCCCAAATCAGACATAGTGGTCAGATGGGTGCATCTTGGTCTACATGACTACAGTGAACAAACATCTTTCTTTCTTCCTGGTAGACCTTCTCTCCCTAGAGTTTCCCTGTACTAAATGAAACGGAATCTGACACGAAGCAACAGCAATAGATGAAAACCTCTATACACCAAAATGTTGCTAGTAGCTGTTTTAAACAAACGAATAAATGTACTGCAACAACTTAGAAAGGTATTGGAAAGAAATGAAACCTGCATTGAAATACGTATATGGTATGGAATATGCATGTATAAGCTCTACTGATGACCAACTATAACACCAATAGCAAACATAGGCACCCAAAGAGCTAAAGTAGAGCGCATGTTGTTTACAAAAATGACATAAAAGAATATCCAAAAATAGGAGGGAAAAAAGCTTAAAAAAACATGTGAATGAAGACATGTTTCAGAAGCACAGGTCATAAAAGCAGAAAAACACCACTGCAGCTATGAACATGTTTTTAAAAGGAACATTTTAGGAGCGCTTATTCTTTAAGCTCTAAGCGTTTAAAAATCACAACTAAGATATCATCATGAAAGAAAGAACGTTAAAACGAAAGCACTGAAAGAAAAAATTGAATGAACACAAACCCCAACTGTGCAGGTCGACAACACCAACAGAAAACCAAAATCTAGAAAGAAAAACCTACGGGACATAGACCTCAACTTAAGTGCAGCTAGAGAGAGAGAGAGAGAGAGAGAGAGAGAGAGAGAGAGAGAGAGAGAGAGAGAGAGAGAGAGAGAGAGAGAGAGAGAGAGAGAGAGAGAGAGAGAGAGAGAGAGAGAGAGAGAGAGAGAGAGAGAGAGAGAGAGAGAGAGAGAGAGAGAGAGAGAGAGAGAGAGAGAGAGAGAGAGAGAGAGAGAGAGAGAGAGCGAGAGAGAGAGAGAGAGAGAGTGACAGAGAGAGAGACAGAAGAAGAAGAAGAAGTAGAAAAAGAAAAAAGAGAGAGAGAGAGAGAGAGAGAGAGAGAGAGAGAGAGAGAGAGACAGAGAGAGAGACAGAGATAGAGAAATGCGAAGAACTCTAGTCTAAGAGAGTATTCTTACAATTATTCTGACAATTTCAAAGTGCCACCACGAAAGAAAAACCAGAAAGAAAGGAACATTTCTATGAAGAATCTCAACTCAGATACTACCACGACAACGAGAAGAAACTTATAAAAAAACAAAACACAATTCAACACTGAGAGACCATCCAACGAAAAGCCAGCTAGCACGGAGACCATCCAATGAAACCACTATCACAAGACACACAAAATGTCAGAAAATATTCTACAAAAGTCTCAAAACTCAGGAATGACCTCGTCAAAGAAAGAAACTAAACAAAAGCCGACATTGAGAAACCATCCAACGAAACCGAAATTGACGACATTGACAAACCATCCAATAAACTGAAATTGACAACACCGAGAGACCATCCAACGAGACGCCATCTAACACGGAGACAGCATCCAATGAAATCCCGGCTACTATCCCACCTTGGCTGGCGGTCCCCGTCTTCTTCTTCCTGTTCTGGAGGCCTCTGAACCCAGCCTGAATCAACACGGCCGCCTTCTTCGTTTCCGGGGCAGCTAGGTCAATGTCTACTTCCTCTTCCGGGGCATTCGCCTTCACTTCCGGTTCCCGTGGCGTCTGCTGCGGCTGCGCAGGGGCAACTTCCGGTTTTGTTGTTGCTGGTGCTGCTACGTTATGTGGTATATGTGGTTGTTGTTGTTTCTCACCTTTGGAAATATTCAAGTAAAAGAAGGCATCTGTACCCAATACAAAGGCCAACCCTATGCAACCTTCCCACCCCTCCCCGTCCTCCCTTCGTCTATCAGCACACTGGTCTGTTGCTACAGCACAGGGGCACCCAGAGTCAGGACCTGTGTGTGGCCTGGCTCCCACAGGGGGCTGACCCACACATCAAACTGGAGTCAGACGACTATCCAGCCTTCAGGCCTCATTGAAACACTGTACTGTCTAAATCAATCTGATGAAATCCTACCAGGTTCGTTCCATGTATTTGTAGTCCCCCAAATCAGACATTGTGGTCAGATGGGTGTATCTGGGTCTACATGAGTATAGTGAACAAACATCTTTCTTTCTACCTGGTAGACCTTCTCTCCCTAGAGTTTCCCTGTACTAAATGAAACGGAATCTGACACGAAGCAACAGCCATAGATGAAAACCTCTATACACCAAAATGTTGCTAGTAGCTGTTTTAAACAAACGAATAAATGTACTGCAACAACTTAGAAAGGTATTGGAAAGAAATGAAACCTGCATTGAAATACGTATATGGTATGGAATATGCATGTGTAAGCTCTACTGATGACCAACTATAACACCAACAGCAAACATAGGCACCCAAAGAGCTAAAGTAGAGCGCACGTTGCTTACAAAAATGACATAAAAGAATATCCAAAAATAGGAGGGAAAAAAGCTAAAAAAAGCATGTGAATGAAGACATGTTTCAGAAGCACAGGTCATAAAAGCAGAAAAACACCACTGCAGCTATGAACATGTTTTTAAAAGGAACATTTTAGGAGCGCTTATTCTTTAAGCTATAAGCGTTTAAAAATCACAACTAAGATATCATCATGAAGGAAAGAAAGTTAAAACGAAAGCACTGAAAGAAAAAATTGAATGAACACAAACCCCAATTGTGCAGGTCGACAACACCAACAGAAAACCAAAATCTAGAAAGAAAAACCTACCGGACATAGACCTCAACTTAAGTGCAGCTAGAGAGAGAGAGAGAGAGAGAGAGAGAGAGAGAGAGGAGAGAGAGAGAGAGAGAGAGAGAGAGAGAGAGAGAGAGAGAGAGAGAGAGAGAGAGAGAGAGAGAGAGAGAGCGATAGAGAGAGAGTGACAGAGAGAGAGACAGAAGAAGAAGAAGAAGTAGAAAAAGAAAAGAGAGAGAGAGAGAGAGAGAGAGAGACAGAGAGAGAGACAGAGAGAGAGACAGAGATAGAGAAATGCGAAGAACTCTAGTCTAAGAGAGTATTCTTACAATTATTCTGACAATTTCAAAGTGCCACCACGAAAGAAAAACCAGAAAGAAAGGAACATTTCTATGAAGAATCTCAACTCAGATACTACCACGACAACGAGAAGAAACTTATAAAAAAACAAAACACAATTCAACACTGAGAGACCATCCAACGAAAAGCCAGCTAGCACGGAGACCATCCAATGAAACCACTATCACAAGACACACAAAATGTCAGAAAATATTCTACAAAAGTCTCAAAACTCAGGAATGACCTCGTCAAAGAAAGAAACTAAACAAAAGCCGACATTGAGAAACCATCCAACGAAACCGAAATTGTCGACATTGACAAACCATCCAATAAACTGAAATTGACAACACCGAGAGACCATCCAACGAGACGCCATCTAACACGGAGACAGCATCCAATGAAATCCCGGCTACTATCCCACCTTGGCTGGCGGTCCCCGTCTTCTTCTTCCTGTTCTGGAGCCCTCTGAACCCAGCCTGAATCAACACGGCCGCCTTCTTCGTTTCCGGGGCAGCTAGGTCAATGTCTACTTCCTCTTCCGGGGCATTCGCCTTCACTTCCGGTTCCCGTGGCGTCTGCTGCGACTGCGCGGGGGTAACTTCCGGTTTTGTTGCAGCTGGTTCTGCTACGTTATGTGGTATATGTGGTTGTTGTTGTTTCTCACCTTTGGAAATATTCAAGTAAAAGAAGGCATCTGTACCCAATACAAAGGCCAACCCTATGCAACCTTCCCACCCCTCCCCGTCCTCCCTTCGTCTATCAGCACACTGGTCTGTTGCTACAGCACAGGGGCACCCAGAGTCAGGACCTGGGTGTGGCCTGGCTCCCACAGGGGGCTGACCCACACATCAAACTGGAGTCAGACGACTATCCAGCCTTCAGGCCTCATTGCAACACTGTACTGTCTAAATCAATCTGATGAAATCCTACCAGGTTCGTTCCATGTATTTGTAGTCCCCCAAATCAGACATTGTGGTCAGATGGGTGCATCTGGGTCTACATGAGTATAGTGAACAAACATCTTTCTTTCTTCCTGGTAGACCTTCTCTCCCTAGAGTTTCCCTGTACTAAATGAAACGGAATCTGACACGAAGCAACAGCCATAGATGAAAACCTCTATACACCAAAATGTTGCTAGTAGCTGTTTTAAACAAACGAATAAATGTACTGCAACAACTTAGAAAGGTATTGGAAAGAAATAAAACCTGCATTGAAATACGTATATGGTATGGAATATGCATGTATAAGCTCTACTGATGACCAACTATAACACCAACAGCAAACATAGGCACCCAAAGAGCTAAAGTAGAGCGCACGTTGTTTACAAAAATGACATAAAAGAATATCCAAAAATAGGAGGGAAAAAAGCTAAAAAAAAGCATGTGAATGAAGACATGTTTCAGAAGCACAGGTCATAAAAGCAGAAAAACACCACTGCAGCTATGAACATGTTTTTAAAAGGAACATTTTAGGAGCGCTTATTCTTTAAGCTATAAGCGTTTAAAAATCACAACTAAGATATCATCATGAAGGAAAGAAAGTTAAAACGAAAGCACTGAAAGAAAAAATTGAATGAACACAAACCCCAATTGTGCAGGTCGACAACACCAACAGAAAACCAAAATCTAGAAAGAAAAACCTACCGGACATAGACCTCAACTTAAGTGCAGCTAGAGAGAGAGAGAGAGAGAGAGAGAGAGAGAGAGAGAGAGAGAGAGAGAGAGAGAGAGAGAGAGAGAGAGAGAGAGAGAGAGAGAGAGAGAGAGAGAGAGAGAGAGAGAGAGAGAGAGAGAGAGAGAGAGCGATGAGAGAGAGAGAGACAGAGAGAGAGACAGAAGAAGAAGAGAAAGAAAAAGAGAGAGAGAGAGAGAGAGAGAGAGACAGAGAGAGAGACAGAGAGAGAGAGAGAGACAGAGATAGAGAAATGCGAAGAACTCTAGTCTAAGAGAGTATTCTTACAATTATTCTGACAATTTCAAAGTGCCACCACGAAAGAAAAACCAGAAAGAAAGGAACATTTCTATGAAGAATCTCAACTCAGATACTACCACGACAACGAGAAGAAACTTATAAAAAAACAAAACACAATTCAACACTGAGAGACCATCCAACGAAAAGCCAGCTAGCACGGAGACCATCCAATGAAACCACTATCACAAGACACACAAAATGTCAGAAAATATTCTACAAAAGTCTCAAAACTCAGGAATGACCTCGTCAAAGAAAGAAACTAAACAAAAGCCGACATTGAGAAACCATCCAACGAAACCGAAATTGTCGACATTGACAAACCATCCAATAAACTGAAATTGACAACACCGAGAGACCATCCAACGAGACGCCATCTAACACGGAGACAGCATCCAATGAAATCTCGGCTACCATCCCACCTTGGCTGGCGGTCCCCGTCTTCTTCTTCCTGTTCTGGAGGCCTCTGAACCCAGCCTGAATCAACACGGCCGCCTTCTTCGTTTCCGGGGCAGCTAGGTCAATGTCTACTTCCTCTTCCGGGGCATTCGCCTTCACTTCCGGTTCCGGTGGCGTCTGCTGCGACTGCGCGGGGGTAACTTCCGGTTTTGTTGTTGCTGGTGCTGCTACGTTATGTGGTATATGTTGCTGCTGTTGTTGTTGTTGTAATTTCTTACCTTCGGGTGGTTGCTGGGAGGTCGGGGATGGCTGGGAGGAAGGCCCCTCATCCTGTTGAGAAGGAAGAGAAAAACAATCATTTTAATACTAATTAATAAACTAAAGCAATATTTTCCAGCATAGCTATTGCTGCTCCCCCTGTGGGGATATCGGGGTGTCTTTAAAAAAAAAGTTCCCGCACCTTCTGGAAGTTCTGTGCTTGTAACTTCCTCTAATCTGTCACTCTCTTTGACTCTGCCTTTTCCCTTTGCTTACTGTCATCTACTATCTTTTCTGCCTTACCGGTCCATTCTCCTGCCTTTTTTCACGAAACACTTTCAAAAACATTTCCTCCAGCCGAAGTCGGACTTGCTGGGCCTAACTTTTTCTTAGTTAGGCGCATAACGGCAGCATGGCGTACCTGTGCTCATAATTGACAGGAAACTGTCTGGACGATTGAAGAAGAAGAAGACTATTGCTGCTGCCACTAGTGCTGCAGCTGCAGCTACTGCGACCGCTAGCACCACAACAACAAGAAGAACAAACAGCAACAACAATACTACAGTGGAACCTCCCTCCCTATTAAGACCTTCCCTATATTAAGACTCCCTCTAAGATGTGACCCCAAACATATGCACCAATTTCCCCCCTTCATATCCGGACTACTGAGTGTC
>CM065709.1:38109992-38111630 GCA_017654935.2 Phymorhynchus buccinoides
AGAGAGAGAGAGAGTGCGAGAGAGAGAGAGAGAGAGAGAGAGATAGAGATGAGAGAAGAGAGAGAAGAAAGCCGAGAGAGAGAGGAAGAGAGACGGAGGCATGAGAAAAGAGAGGGAAGAGAGAGATCGTTGAGAGAGATGTTAGTACATTTTCACTGCAAAAAGCAAAAGAACGCAACAGAACACTGCAACATGTGATAATGGTAGTAACGAAAGGTCTAGATTGGATCTGATTCTAGACCATGAGAGAGAGAACAATGAACAGAACAGAACACTGCAACATGTGATAATGGTAGTAACGAAAGGTCTAGATTGGATCTGATTCTAGACCATGAGAGAGAGAACAATGAACAGAACAGAACACTGCAACATGTGATAATGGTAGTAACGAAAGGTCTAGATTGGATCTCATTCTAGACCATGAGAGAGAGAACAATGAACAGAACAGAACACTGCAACATGTGATAATGGTAGTAACGAAAGGTCTAGATTGGATCTGATTCTAGACCATGAGAGAGAGAACAATGAACACAACAGAACACTGCAACATGTGATAATGGTAGTAACGAAAGGTCTAGATTGGATCTGATTCTAGACCATGAGAGAGAGAACAATGAACACAACAGAACACTGCAACATGTGATAATGGTAGTAACGAAAGGTCTAGATTGGATCTCATTCTAGACCATGAGAGAGAGAACAATGAACACAACAGAACACTGCAACATGTTATAATGGTAGTAATGAAAGGTCTAGATTGGATCTCATTCTAGACCATGAGAGAGAGAACAATGAACACAACAGAACACTGCAACATGTTATAATGGTAGTAATGAAAGGTCTAGATTGGATCTCATTCTAGACCATGAGAGAGAGAACAATGAACAGAACAGAACACTGCAACATGTGATAATGGTAGTAACGAAAGGTCTAGATCGGATCTCATTCTAGACCATGAGAGAGAGAACAATGAACACAACAGAACACTGCAACATGTTATAATGGTAGTAATGAAAGGTCTAGATTGGATCTCATTCTAGACCATGAGAGAGAGAACAATGAACACAACAGAACACTGCAACATGTGATAATGGTAGTAACGAAAGGTCTAGATTGGATCTCATTCTAGACCATGAGACGAGAGAACAATGGAAACAATGAAAACAATAGTTGTATAGATTGTCTATAGCCCATGACCGGGCCCTTGAAAGGCACAACACTTCAGAAGTAACAGAAGCATATCAAAATATCGGTCTTTGAGTGACATTTTGAGAGAGAGAGGAGAGGGAAGAGGGAGAGAGAGATGAGCAGAGTATGTATTTTTCGCTCGTCTCCCTTTTTCTCTCTCTCTCTCTCTCTTCCTCTCTTATTTCTCTCTGTCCTATCCTCTCTCTCTCTCTTCTCCTTTCTGACCTCTCTCTCTTCTTCTCTCTCTTCTTTTTCTTCTCTCTTTTTCTTCTGCTCTCTCTCTCTACTCTCTCTCCTCTCTATTACTTCTGCTCTTCTTCTCTTTTTGTAGTCCTCTTCTCCTCTTCTCTTTCTCTCTCTCTCTTCTCTCTCTCTCTCTCCCCCCTCGCCATCTCTTTTTTTCCTTCTCTCTCTATGTCTCTCTCTCTCTCCTCTCTCTCTTCTCTCTTG
>CM065709.1:38112130-38117130 GCA_017654935.2 Phymorhynchus buccinoides
ATCAAACAAGTGAGGTCGGTTAAGGAAGGCGGATCTCTCTCGTGTCCTTCTCTCTCCCCTTACCCCCTGACCGTCGCGCCGTGCCCCTCCCCCCCCCTCCTTTGAATCACAAGAGGGTTTCTTCCCGTTAGAATGATGACGACTTACAGTGTGCAACTGTTCGCCCTCTTGTTCCCTGTCGTGCGAGCCAGCCACCGCCAGCAAGAGCTTTTCTGGCTGAGAACGACCCGATCCCTGGGATCGGCTGTTTTCCCTTTAAGAACACGCAGATGAGACGAAGAAAGACTATCGGATAGGACTGACACAGAACCACTACAACACTTACACCAACGTGAGCAAACACAAATATCAGAACAGACCATGGCCGGACCAAGTGATTTTTAAGGGGGGTATTCCGCCGGGGGTCCAGGGAGCTACATAGGTTCCGGGGTTAAGGGGCAATGCCAGTTTGGGGGCCCAGGGTGGCGAAACCACCGTAACATTTTGCAATGTAGTGATTATTAAGGCAAAAATGGAGTCATTTTTTTACTTTTCACCCTTGTGAAAGGTACATGCCTAGGGAAGAGGGGTGTTTCCGGAAACCAAGAACCCCCTAGTTTCCGGACCCCCCCCCCCCCCCTAGTTTCCAGAAGAAACCTCCCTAGATCCGGCCCTGCTGAGACTACTAAAACAGAAAAGAGGGTAGAGGGGGTGTTTCCGGAAACCGAGAACCCCTCTAGTTTCCGGACCTCCCCCTAGTTTCCGGAAACCCTCCATAGATCCGGCCCTGCTGAGACTACTAAAACAGAAAAGAGGGTAGAGGGGGTGTTTCCGGAAACCGAGAACCCCTCTAGTTTCCGGACCTCCCCCTAGTTTCCGGAAACCCTCCATAGATCCGGCCCTGCTGAGACTACTAAAACAGAAAATAAATCAGACAAACTTCTACGAAAACCGGAAGCACGGTCACTTGGGATGAAACACAAAAAGAGTTGTGTTTAAAAAAAAAAGAAACCCAACGAAGATGCTGTAAATGTGCCGGACATCAAAACAGAAAAGCACAACAATGACAAAAGCTGCTAAGACAAACACCTCCACTCAACTATGGATAAAGTGTGGCGTAGAAATAAAAGAAACCAAAACAAAAGTTATTATAAAATATTGTATAAATTTGTTCTAAGCTCAAGCGCTACAAGAAAAGAAAGACACAGAATGTATAAGAAAATAGTCTACGAAAATCTCTAAAAATGAAGTGCCATCCCCAAAGAAACAAACAAATAGTGTAAGACAATAGTCTACGAAAATCTCTAAAAATGAAGTGCCATCCCAAAACAAAGAAACAAAAACTGCAAGAAAATATTCTAAGAAATACTCAGAGGTATACTACCATGACAGAAAACTAAACAAAATCTGACACAGAGAAATAAATAATAAAAAGAAGCGTAAGCTAAAGAAACACCATCTCAACTCAGGTAATACCACAACAACAAAAATAAACTATACAAAAGCCGACATTGACAAACCATCCAATAAACCTGAAATTGACAACACCGAGAGACCATCCAACGAGACGCCATCTAACACGGAGACAGCATCCAATGAAATCCCGGCTACTATCCCACCTTGGCTGGCGGTCCCCGTCTTCTTCTTCCTGTTCTGGAGGCCCTCTGAACCCAGCCTGAATCAACACGGCCGCCTTCTTCGTTTCCGGGGCAGCTAGGTCAATGTCTACTTCCTCTTCCGGGGCATTCGCCTTCACTTCCGGTTCCCGTGGCGTCTGCTGCGACTGCGCGGGGGTAACTTCCGGTTTTGTTGCAGCTGGTTCTGCTACGTTATGTGGTATATGTGGTTGTTGTTGTTTCTCACCTTTGGAAATATTCAAGCAAAAGAAGGCATCTGTACCCAATACAAAGGCCAACCCTATGCAACCTTCCCACCCCTCCCCGTCCTCCCTTCGTCTATCAGCACACTGGTCTGTTGCTACAGCACAGGGGCACCCAGAGTCAGGACCTGGGTGTGGCCTGGCTCCCACAGGGGGCTGACCCACACATCAAACTGGAGTCAGACGACTATCCAGCCTTCAGGCCTCATTGAAACACTGTACTGTCTAAATCAATCTGATGAAATCCTACCAGGTTCGTTCCATATATTTGTAGTCCCCCAAATCAGACATAGTGGTCAGATGGGTGTATCTGGGTCTACATGAGTATAGTGAACAAACATCTTTCTTTCTACCTGGTAGACCTTCTCTCCCTAGAGTTTCCCTGTACTAAATGAAACGGAATCTGACACGAAGCAACAGCCATAGATTTTTTTGTTTTTGAAAACCTCTATACACCAAAATGTTGCTAGTAGCTGTTTTAAACAAACGAATAAATGTACTGCAACAACTTAGAAAGGTAAAGAAAAAAAAATGAAACCTGCATTGAAATACGTATATGGTATGGAATATGCATGTGTAAGCTCTACTGATGACCAACTATAACACCAACAGCAAACATAGGCACCCAAAGAGCTAAAGTAGAGCGCACGTTGCTTACAAAAATGACATAAAAGAATATCCAAAAATAGGAGGGAAAAAAGCTAAAAAAAACATGTGAATGAAGACATGTTTCAGAAGCACAGGTCATAAAAGCAGAAAAACACCACTGCAGCTATGAACATGTTTTTAAAAGGAACATTTTAGGAGCGCTTATTCTTTAAGCTATAAGCGTTTAAAAATCACAACTAAGATATCATCATGAAGGAAAGAAAGTTAAAACGAAAGCACTGAAAGAAAAAATTGAATGAACACAAACCCCAACTGTGCAGGTCGACAACACCAACAGAAAGGAAACCTCTCTCCCTCAAAAAAAACCAAAATCTAGAAAGAAAAACCTACCGGACATAGAACTCTTCTTAAGTGCAGCTAGAAGAGAGCTAGAGAGAGAATAGAGAGAGAGAGAGAGAGAGGAGAGAGCAAGAGAGAGAGAGACAGAGGGACAGAGAGAGAGAACAAAGAGAGAGAGAGAGAGAGAGAGAGAGAGATGATGAGAGAGAGACAGAGAGAGAGAGAGTAGAGCGAGAGAGAGACGAGAGAGAGAGAGAGAGATGCGAGAGAGAGCGGATAGAGAGAGAGAGAGAGAGTCTGCTGACAGAGAGAGAGACAGAAGAAGAAGAAGAAGTAGAAAAAGAAGAGAGAGAGAGACGAGAGACGAGAGACCGAGACGGAGAGACAGAGAGAGAGACAGAGATAGAGAAATGCGAAGAACTCTAGTCTAAGAGAGTATTCTTACAATTATTCTGACAATTTCAAAGTGCCACCACGAAAGAAAAACCAGAAAGAAAGGAACATTTCTATGAAGAATCTCAACTCAGATACTACCACGACAACGAGAAGAAACTTATAAAAAAACAAAACACAATTCAACACTGAGAGACCATCCAACGAAAAGCCAGCTAGCACGGAGACCATCCAATGAAACCACTATCACAAGACACACAAAATGTCAGAAAATATTCTACAAAAGTCTAAAAACTCAGGAATGACCTCGTCAAAGAAAGAAACTAAACAAAAGCCGACATTGAGAAACCATCCAACGAAACCGAAATTGTCGACATTGACAAACCATCCAATAAACTGAAATTGACAACACCGAGAGACCATCCAACGAGACGCCATCTAACACGGAGACAGCATCCAATGAAATCCCGGCTACTATCCCACCTTGGCTGGCGGTCCCCGTCTTCTTCTTCCTGTTCTGGAGCCCTCTGAACCCAGCCTGAATCAACACGGCCGCCTTCTTCGTTTCCGGGGCAGCCAGGTCAATGTCTACTTCCTCTTCCGGGGCATTCGCCTTCACTTCCGGTTCCCGTGGCGTCTGCTGCGACTGCGCGGGGGTAACTTCCGGTTTTGTTGCAGCTGGTTCTGCTACGTTATGTGGTATATGTTGTTGCTGTTGTTTCTCACCTTTGGAAATATTCAAGCAAAAGAAGGCATTTGTACCCAATACAAAGGCCAACCCTATGCAACCTTCCCACCCCTCCCCGTCCTCCCTTCGTCTATCAGCACACTGGTCTGTTGTTACAGCACAGGGGCACCCAGAGTCAGGACCTGGGTGTGGCCTGGCTCCCACAGGGGGCTGACCCACACATCAAACTGGGGGGGGAGGGGGGGGGTTTTTTTTCAGACGACTATCCAGCCTTCAGGCCTCATTGAAACACTGTACTGTCTAAATCAATCTGATGAAATCCTACCAGGTTCGTTCCATGTATTTGTAGTCCCCCAAATCAGACATTCGTGGTCAGATTGGTGCATCTTGGTCTACATGACTATAGTGAACAAACATCTTTCTTTCTTCCTGGTAGACCTTCTCTCCCTAGAGTTTCCCTGTACTAAATGAAACGGAATCTGACACGAAGCAACAGCAATAGATGAAAACCTCTATACACCAAAATGTTGCTAGTAGCTGTTTTAAACAAACGAAGAAATGTACTGCAACAACTTAGAAAGGTAAAGAAAAAAAAATGAAACCTGCATTGAAATACGTATATGGTATGGAATATGCATGTATAAGCTCTACTGATGACCAACTATAACACCAATAGCAAACATAGGCACCCAAAGAGCTAAAGTAGAGCGCACGTTGTTTACAAAAATGACATAAAAGAATATCCAAAAATAGGAGGGAAAAAAGCTAAAAAAAACATGTGAATGAAGACATGTTTCAGAAGCACAGGTCATAAAAGCAGAAAAACACCACTGCAGCTATGAACATGTTTTTAAAAGGAACATTTTAGGAGCGCTTATTCTTTAAGCTCTAAGCGTTTAAAAATCACAACTAAGATATCATCATGAAGGAAAGAAAGTTAAAACGAAAGCACTGAAAGAAAAAATTGAATGAACACAAACCCCAACTGTGCAGGTCGACAACACCAACAGAAAACCAAAATCTAGAAAGAAAAACCTACCGGACATAGACCTCAACTTAAGTGCAGCTAGAGAGAGAGAGAGAGAGAGAGAGAGAGAGAGAGAGAGAGAGCGA
>CM065709.1:38119630-38122130 GCA_017654935.2 Phymorhynchus buccinoides
CGAAACCGAAATTGTCGACATTGACAAACCATCCAATAAACTGAAATTGACAACACCGAGAGACCATCCAACGAGACGCCATCTAACACGGAGACAGCATCCAATGAAATCCCGGCTACTATCCCACCTTGGCTGGCGGTCCCCGTCTTCTTCTTCCTGTTCTGGAGGCCTCTGAACCCAGCCTGAATCAACACGGCCGCCTTCTTCGTTTCCGGGGCAGCTAGGTCAATGTCTACTTCCTCTTCCGGGGCATTCGCCTTCACTTCCGGTTCCGGTGGCGTCTGCTGCTGCGACTGCGCGGGGGTAACTTCCGGTTTTGTTGTTGCTGGTGCTGCTACGTTATGTGGTATATGTTGTTGCTTTTGTTGTTGTTGTAATTTCTTACCTTCGGGTGGTTGCTGGGAGGTCGGGGATGGCTGGGAGGAAGGCCCCTCATCCTGTTGAGAAGGAAGAGAAAAACCAATCATTTTAATACTAATTAATAAACTAAAGCAATATTTTCCAGCATAACTATTGCTGCTCCCCCTGTGGGGATATCGGGGTGTCTTAAAAAAAAAGTTCCCGCACCTTCTGGAAGTTCTGTGCTTGTAACTTCCTCTAATCTGTCACTCTCTTTGACTCTGCCTTTTCCCTTTGGTTACTGTCATCTACTATCTTTCTGCCTTACCGGTCCATTCTCCTGCCTTGTTCACGAAACACTTTCAAAAACATTTCCTCCAGCCGAAGTCGGACTTGCTGGGCCTAACTTTTTCTTAGTTAGGCGCATAACGGCAGCATGGCGTACCTGTGCTCATAATTGACAGGAAACTGTCTGGACGATCGAAGAAGAAGAAGACTATTGCTGCTGCCACTAGTGCTGCAGCTGCAGCTACTGCGACCGCTAGCACCACAACAACAAGAAGAACAAACAGCAACAACAATACTACAGTGGAACCTCCCTCCCTATAAGACCTTCCCTATTAAGACTCCCTCTAAGATGTGACCCCAAACCTATGTGCACCAATTTTCCCCCCTTCATATCCAGACTACTGAGTGTCCACCTCCCTATTAAGACCCCTTCCTTATTAGACCTTCTTGGATGATTTGTCAAGGTGTTAACAGAGAGATGCCACTGTACCTCTTCTAATTATACTACTGCTACTACTACTGCTACTACTACTACTACTACTACTACTACTACTACTACTACTACTACTACTACTACTACTACTACTACTACTACTACTACTACTACTACTACTACTACTACTACTGCTGACTGCTGCTGCTGCTGCTGCTGCTGCTGCTGCTGCTGCTACTACTACTACTACTACTACTACTACTACTACTACTACTACTACTACTACTACTACTACTACTACTACTACTACTACTACCAATACTACTACTACTACTACCATACTACTACTACTACTACTACTACTACTACTACATACTACTACTACTACTACTACATACTACTACTACTGCCTGCTGCTGCTGGCTGCTACTACTAATACTACTACTACTACTACTACTACTACTACTACTACTACTACTACTACTACTACTACTAATACTACTACTACTACTACTACTACTCTACTACTACTACTACTACTAACTACTACTACTACTACTAACTGCTGCTGCTGCTGCTGCTACTACTACTACTACTACTACTACTACTGCTACTGCTACTACTACTACTAACAACAACAACAACAACATCAGAAAAATAGAGTCAAATTACGCGAATTCTCCTACATATAATCATTGTAAATGGAACATTACATTAGCAGAATACAAAATAATACACTAGATTGTTTTCAAGCCGTTAATAATATTACGATAATTGAAATGTGGATTCTAGTGTTGTCTCCCCGTGGGGATACCGGGGGGGTCTTTCGTAAAAATAGTTCCCCCACCTTCTGGAAGTTCTGTGCTTGTAACTTCCTCTAATATGTCACTCTATTTGACTCTGCCTTTTCCCTTTGCTTTCTATCATCTACTATCTTTCTGACTTATTGGCCCATTCTCCTGCCTTTTTTCAAAAAAATCTTCCAAATATTTTCTCCTTTGAGCTCCTCCGAAATCAGAATGTGTCGGCTGTGCGCAGCGGGGAGACCAGTGAAAACTGAAAACCGGACACATATGTACCTTAATTAGGCCAATAACGCATAAGAAGAAAAGAATAATAGTGTTGCCGGTCCAACAACACCCCAGATTGGTTGAAGTGTTATGTCACGAACGATAGAACACAAAACGGAATCGAAAAAACCCCCCAGCGTTAAATATACACACGATGCATATTCATGTCTGTTTTTATTCTGAGGTTTGGTTCTATTGTTTTATGCATGTGACTTTTCACACTGAAAGATTTATATCACACACTTTACTACATAATACTACTACTACTACTACTACTACTACTACTACACTACTACTACTCCTACTACAACTACTACACTACTACACTAATAATAATAATAATAAGAATAATAATAATAATTATAATAAT
>CM065709.1:38127130-38132130 GCA_017654935.2 Phymorhynchus buccinoides
GAGAGAGAGAGAGAGAGAAGAGAGAGAGAGAGAGAGAGAGAGAGAGAGAGAGAGAGAGAGAGAGAGAGCGAGAGAGAGAGAGAGAGAGAGAGAGAGAGAGAGGAGACGAGAGAGAGAGAGAGAGAGAGTTATTTAATACAATATTGCAAATACACGACAATAACGTACGCACGTGGCAAATATCAAGAAAGGAACGGAAAACACTGTGCAGTTTTAAATCTAGTTGCTGCACGTAACAGTACCTGGGAAATGAAGCAAACAAAATGACTGAATATCCTATGCGTGATTCTGAGGTCCTTAGCGTGACGTCAAACAGACGCTTTTACATCGTTTTAGGGTGGGTTGGCCCGTCGCCATCGTGAATAGAGTATAGTAACATTCGTGATTAGCGATGGTTGGTCCTAGTTCGCCACTTTGTATACTTAGTAGTTTTTAGTAGCGAATCGTTGCTAGATAATTTTTTTCAGTACACCACCATGGTCATTAATATAATTGCTTATACAGAGTATTATCTCTCCATCCCCACCCCAACCCCTTTTTGACTCAAGTGAGTCTATCGTATGATAGTTGTTGTGTGTGTGTGTGTGTGTGTGTGTGTGTGTGTGTGTGTGTGTGTGTGTGTGTGTGTGTGTGTGTGTGTGTGTGTGTGTGTGTGTATGTGTGTGTGTGTGTGTGTGTGTGTGTGTGTGTAGTGTGTGTGTGTGTGTGTGTGTGTGTGTGTGTGTGTAGTGTGTGTGTGTGTGTAGTGTGTGTGTGTGTGTGTGGTGTGTGTGTGTGTGTGTGTGTGTGTGTGTGTGTGTGTGTGTGTGTGTGTGTGTGTGTGTGTGTGTGTGTGTGTGTAGTGTGTGTGTGTATGTGTGTGTGTTGTGTGTGTGTGTGTGTGTAGTGTGTGTGTGTGTGTAGGTGTGTGTGTGTAGGTGTGTGTGTGTGTGTGTGTGTGTGTGTGTGTGTGTGTGTGTATGTGTGTGTGTGTGTGTGTGTGTGTGTGTGTGTGCGTGCGTGCGCGCGCGTGTGTGTGTGTGTGTGTGTGTGTGTGTGTGTGTGTGTGTTATGTGTGTGCGTGTGTTGCATCCGTGGTTCAATTTCCAAACGTTGGCATTTTCTGGGGAAATAGAAGGTACATTGTTCAAACTTTGCACACATATAGATGTCTATGCAAGCTTTCAAACATTAATGATTTTGATAATTAAATACTTAAAACAACACTGTAAACAGACAACAAACAAATAACATTTTCGATTAGTGGGTTAGAGAATATTCAACCGGCAACATGAGTTAAGAAACTCATCAACACTGAAAGCCTCGATAGTTCATTGCGTAGAGCTTCTGTCTCAAATGCCAATGGTTCCGCGTTCGATTGTCGGCAAAGGCACTTTTATTTTTTTAATATTTTTTAGTTGTATCCATTAACAATAGTTTCATTTGTACGTTAAACACCCCCTTCATGTTTAAAAGTCTTTATTTTGTTGGCGATCTTGTACTTAAACACCCCCCTCACGTTAACTACCCTCAATCTCAAAGTCATTATTTGTTGGCAATCTTGTACTTTAAACACACCCTCATGTTTACGAACCTCAATCTCAAAGTCATTTTTTGTTGGCAATCTTGTACTTAAACACCCCCCTCACGTTTACTACCATCAATCTCAAAGTCATTATTTGTTGGCAATCTTGTACTTAAACATCCCCCCTCACGTTTACGACCCTCAATCTCAAAGTCATTTTTTGTTGGCAATCTTGTACTTTAAACACCCCCTCCTCATGCTTACGACCCTCAATCTCAAAGTCATTTTTTGTTGATAATCTTGTATTTACACCCCCCCCTAATGTTTACCCTCAATCTCAGCCATTATTTGTTGTCAATCTTGTACTTCAATAGGTGGGGTTTTGCATAAAACACAGTACACATGTTGTGGGTCTGAATCCTATGCGTTGCAGGAGCCTGTGAAGGCTATTGTCCACAGTGGAAGAGGTGAGAGCATTGAGAGTCAGCATTGCTGTCTTCATGGTAATGACACACATTATTTGAAATGGCTGTCTTCATGGTGATGACACACATTATTTGACAAATGGCTGTCTTCATGGTGATGACACACATTATTTGACAAATGGCTGTCTTCATGGTGATGACACACATTATTTGAAATGGCTGTCTTCATGGTGATGACACACATTATTTGAAATGGCTGTCTTCATGGTGATGACACACATTATTTGAAATGGCTGTCTTCATGGTGATGACACACATTATTTGAAATGGCTGTCTTCATGGTGATGACACACATTATTTGAAATGGCTGTCTTCATGGTAATGACACACATTATTTGAAATGGCTGTCTTCATGGTGATGACACACATTATTTGAAATGGCTGTCTTCATGGTAATGACACACATTATTTGAAATGGCTGTCTTCATGGTGATGACACACATTATTTGAAATGGCTGTCTTCATGGTAATGACACACATTATTTGAAATGGCTGTCTTCATGGTAATGACACACATTATTTGAAATGGCTGTCTTCATGGTAATGACAGCCTGTCTTTTTTATGGACCGTAGACCTTTCTTTCGCAGTGTCCAAGCAAGACCAATCCGGCTACAGTATCGGTCCCCGGGGGCAAACCCCGACCGGCACAGCTCCTAATACCCTACTTTAGTTTTTAGTTGGTGCAGGCCCTGGTGAGCCGCCCGGCGCTGATGATGCTGCCATGGCGGGGCCTGCTTCGATGGAGGCGTCGGTCATCGGATTCCATTCCACGACTGTCCTGACAAAATATGAGTTCTTATACCGTTCTGTATGACTTGGTCTGACTTTGAAGCCTGGAGAATTGTTTAGTGCCTGCCTCTTCATGATGTTATCACTATCAAAGTCCTTGAATTTTGTTGGCTTGATCCTTCTGCGGTCAGAGATGACGAGTCAAAAAGGTCAAAAAGGCCTGGGGTGGTAATGCTGGAATCTGGCCCTCAGCAACCTTGTACAGCAGGTTTGGACGCTGCTCCGGTCTGCGCCGTTCTTCCAGCGTTTGGAGGCCTAAGTCTGCCAGCATCTTTGTCACACAGCCCGGGGTCTTAGACGTGCAATCCTTAGTGATGAAGCGTGCCGCCTGCCTCTGGGTCCGTTCCAGCTTCTCCGCTCCATTTTGCAGCCGTAATGTTGCGTAGTCTGATTTTCGCAGTTATACTATGAGCAAGGCGGAAGGCATTTTGAAGATCCCCAAAGGCCAACTAATCCCTATGGCTGCAACACTAAGAAACATGTTCACTAGCGAACATAGTAATGATCGAATGTGAGAGTCTGAAGACTAAGTTCAGAACAGGATGAAACGCACCCCCAGAGTTATTGTTCTTGGCGTCTCCTGGGAGGTTCTCCAGAGTTACTATTGCTCTTTGAAATTGTTTGCTGTTGTTGTTATGGTTCTTAGGATTGAAAAGATGTAAATAATGCGTGTAAATAATGCGTGTAAATAATGTGTGTAAATAATGCGTGTAAAATAATGCGTGTAAATAATGCGTGTAAATAATGAAATAATGCGTGTGAATAATGCGTGTAAATAATGCGTGTGAATAATGCGTGTAAATAATGCGTGTAAATAATGAGTGTAAAATAATGCGTGTAAATAATGCGTGTAAATAATGAGTGTGAATAATGTGTGTAAATAATGCGTGTAAATAATGCGTGTAAATAATGCGTGTAAATAATGAGTGTGAATAATGCGTGTAAATAATGTGTGTAAATAATGCGTGTAAATAATGTGTAAATAATGCGTGTGAATAATGCGTGTAAATAATGTGTGTAAATAATGCGTGTGAATAATGCGTGTAAATAATGCGTGTAAATAATGTGTGTAAATAATGTGTGCAACAGCACAATTCTCTCCTTCCTTAGAGCTTCAAGATCAAGCGCTCTATAAAATAAATAATGACAACAGTCATTGCCGACTATTCAGTTTCCATAGAATTTCAGGGGGGTCTACAGAACTGCGCAACATAGTACAGAACTTAAGAAGAAGAGAGCGCATAGAAGACAAATAAGACTAGATTAATAATTGTCACATCCCACAGAGACTAATTAAAGGGATTTAGAGTGGCACAGAGGTAACGCGTTCGCCTCGTATACAATAAAACCGAGTTCGAACCTGGGTACAGGGGATTTTTCCTCTCACTCTGCACTAGGCCTTACGGTCTGAAAGTGGAGTCTTTCGGATGAGACGATAAACCGAGGTCATGTGTGCCCAAGCACACGTTAAAACCAGTGGCAACGAAAACATTGTCATTTCGTCAAAAAGTACCCCCCCCCCCCCCCTTCCTTCCTCGTCAGTCACGCAAAAATCACATGCAAAAAAGAGTGGCACGCCTCTGACTGCGACGCCCTTTCCAGGTGGGAGCAACCCGAATTTCAAAGAGACGCCTCGGTGACTATAAAGTATCAAAAACCAAATAAATGCAAAACAGTAGATGAACAATAATGAAAAAGTAAAAGTGAACTATAGAGATAAATTCAACCAATAACTGTCATCAAAAGCCAATCATTATGCAAAACAGTAGATGAATAATAAAAACGTAAAAGTGAAGTAGAGATAATTCAACCAATAACTGTCATCACAACCCAACAATTAACCTTCATTTTGTTGACATCATGTCTGGCCTGATGACCCCTGAACCCTGACTGGATTTTCAAGGCCGCTTTCGCTACTTCCGGGTCAGTGAGGTCAATGTCCACTTCCTCTTCCTGTTGTGGTTTAGGGGGCTCTGGGCTCACTTCCGGTTGGTCGTTTTCTTCCTCCTTTTTGGGTGCAAAGGTCAAGAGTGGCTGATTTGTAAAAGCTGTTTGTTTCATAAATCCGAATGATCCCTTTTTGGATCACTCTATATTTTCAAAATTGTTCGGTTGTGTGTGTGTGTGTGTGTGTGTGTGTGTGTGTGTGTGTGTGTGTGTGTGTGTGTGTGTGTGTGTGTGTGGTGTGTGTGTGTGTGTGTGTGTGTGTGTGTGTGTGTGT
>CM065709.1:38142130-38144630 GCA_017654935.2 Phymorhynchus buccinoides
GAGTCCTGGTGCGGTAACGAGGGATCTGGAGGAGAGAAGTGTCAGAAGAGGAGCGTAACTGTCTAAGAGGTGTGTACAGGTTCAGGAGATCAGTGAGATAAGAAGGAGCAAGACCATTCAGGGACTTGTAACAGAGCAGAGAGAGCTTGTAGTCGATACGCTTTCCAACATAACAACCAAACAATCCTACGAAATTCACCGAAAACAACCTTTTTTTTAATCGACCCAACCAGTCGCAGGCAAAACCTTCAACCAAAAGAAAATCAGGAAGAGATGAGAAAGATGTGCCAATATGCCTCACGTTGGAAAGAATCAACCAAAACGAAGCTTGCATGACAAGTAACGTGATTAACCAATCAAAACGAAGCTTGCATGACGAGTAACGTGATTAACCAATCAAACCGAGGATTTTCAGTGCACGTGACGTGACGTCACACGTGACCTCTCCCCTACCTTCACATGACGCACTTCCTCTCTGGCCAGGTGACCTCTGAACCCAGTTTGAATTTTCAAGGCCGCTTTTTGCACTTCCGGGTCAGTGAGGTCAATGTCGATTTCTTCCTCCTCAGCAGCTCCCTTTAGAAATCACAATGACATTTGTTTTGAGAAAGACACAGGGGGAGGGTGGATAGAACGACAGAAAGAGAGAGAGAGAGAGAGAGAGAGAGAGAGAGAGAGAGAGAGAGAGAGAGAGAGAGAGAGAGAGAGAGAGAGAGAGAGAGAGAGAGAGAGAGAGAGAGAGAGAGAGAGAGAGAGAGAGCGAGCTAGGAAATAAAACAAGTGTTGATAATTGAATACAATTAGATTAGCAGTAGGTATAACAGTAATCGACATTTTTGTTACTGCCACAAAAATACATTTATAGATATAGCCAAAATAGGTGAGAAAACCATTCAAAGCGAACGAACGAAAAATGGTGTTTCAAGTCCTCTCGGTCTGGAACAGACACATATGGGACATTTGTAGATACAAAGACGGTGGGAACGATACTGGAGACAATGCCCGGAGGCAGTGCAACACCAGTAAAGTCCCGAATGTATTACAATACAGATAAGTGTAGCAGTAACCACGCCTCGGTTAAACCCCATCGGCTATGGTACCGCCACGTATGAAACCATTCAAAGCTATTGGAAACAGATACTACTTTTTCATAATTTAATCTCAGTTAGAGAGAGAGGGAGAGAGAGAGAGAGAGAGAGAGAGAGAGAGAGAGAGAGAGAGAGAGAGAGAGAGAGAGAGAGAGAGAGAGAGAGAGAGAGAGAGAGAGAGAGAGAGAGAGAGAGAGAGAGAGAGAGAGAGAGAGAGAGAGAAAATCACGAGAGAGAGAGAGAGAGAGAAAAATCACGAGAGAGAGAGAGAGAGAGAGAGAGAGAGAGAGAGAGAGAGAGAGAGAGAGAGAGAGAGAGAGAGATGGAAATAGAAAATAACAAAGAGAGAGAGAGAGAGATGGAAAGAGAAAATAACAGAGAGAGAGAGAGAGAGAGAGAGAGAGAGAGAGAGAGAGAGAGAGAGATGGAAATAGAAAATAACAAAGAGAGAGAGAGAGAGATGGAAAGAGAAAATAACAGAGAGAGAGAGAGAGAGAGAGAGAGAGAGAGAGAGAGAGAGAGAGAGAGAGAGAGAGAGAGAGAGAGAGAGAGAGAGAGAGAGAGAGAGAGAGAGAGAGAGAGAGTACGTGTTTGGCGTTGCACAGAAGAAGAAGAAGAAGAAGAAGAAGAAGAAGAAGAAGAAGAAGAAGAAGAAGAAGAAACCCAAAACAGTTTTCAGTGATGAACTTTAAACAGAACTAGAGGAAAACACACACAGAAACTGAGTCTAATGTCGATGTGTCTCCACCTCTGTATGTATTTCTCATGTCTGACTACTGAGGGGCTTACAGGTGCCACAGTGGATAACATGTACAGGAGGCCTTTTCTTTCCCCATCACACACATTATCTTAATAAAAAAGAGAAGAAAATAAACACATATTCAGCTATTCTATTTAGTTCAAACTACAAGGGGCATGCCTGGACGAAATTGCATGGGGTATTAACGAAATTGTCACAAGACAGACTATTTTTCATACAGCATTGCTACAAACTGTTTCAGACATAGCCCTAGAGTCAAACAACTGTAAAAGCACAGGGTTATCATACAAACACAATCAGAAAGGGAAGCAACTCTTCACGAACGTCGTCATTAGGCGAATGCAGATCTAAGCATGATCCTTTGAAGCAATGAGTTGTCTCGCTTTAGCATTTAAAGCATCTCATTCTCTCTCTGCACTAAATTCGCTTTCAATGATATCTCAGCATCCTATATTTAATGTGCTGTTTAGGTGGAGCTAAGGTACTAAGCCATCCACCGGGAAGGCTCTTTCCTAGCAACGCAACCTCACTCCCTCTCTAGTATCACTCTCACGCCTGTGCGTGACGAACCTATTTCTTGTGTTGGATGCAATTCAAGGGGATAATATAAGAGCTCAGTGAACAGTCCTGTGTGTGTGTGTGTGTGTGTGTG
>CM065709.1:38169630-38179630 GCA_017654935.2 Phymorhynchus buccinoides
GACAGCAGACAGACAGAAACTCAGGCAGACACACACAGACACACACATACACGGGCAGACAGAGAGAGAGAGAGACAGACAGACAGACAGACACACAGACACACACACACACACACACACACACACCGACCTGTCGGTTCTGGAGGTCTTGCCCCATCTTCTGGCCGTTCCTAATAAAACAAAGAAAAGACAAAAAGATCAGATCAGATCAGATCAGAAATGTGTTTTGCGTCCTCCGACCTGCTTAGAGGCCCATATTATGGGACACTGGTTAGGGTGAAGATGGGGGAGGAAAAGAAATGGAGAAGGGGCACCAGGAATGAAAGGATTAATAATGATGAGGTATGTTTGTATTAGGATATGGTAGAATAGGTATTTGCTAATACTGATGGATGGGAGTTTAGTACTGCTGCGGTTTAACCCTTTCACCGCCAAAGTCGCATTTTAGCACCACAGTGATTTAACACCCATGTCACTAAAAGGCATCAAATTGGGGTCTATTATCCAAACACCCTATTGTCTTAGTTTTGGGAAGCAAGGATAGACCTTATTTTATATATGTCACAGAAGAATCCCCAATACTGCAGATGGATTTTGCTCTCTACCCAGGAAAATTTAATGGAAAGCTTGGGATTAAATATGGCTGGCGGTGAAAGGGTTAAACAAGTTAAAATTAGTAAGATGCTATACAAAATTATTTAAAAGATTTGTTCGACTGCATTCGTCTTGTATCAGTTTATATAGTACTGTTGCGGTTAAACGAGGTTAAATTAGCTTTAAAGTTTTACTAGATTTATATATTAGACAATGTGGCGGTACCATAGCCGATGAGGTTTAACCGAGGCGTGGTTACCGCTACACCTATCTATATTGTTAAAAACTCGGGACTTTACTAGTGTTGAACTGCCTCCGGGAATTGCCGCCAGTGTTGTTCCCACCATCTTTGTATTTACAAATGTCCCATATGAGTCTATGACCGAGAGGACGTAAAACATAATTTTCATCTAAACGAGGTTAAAAATAAATGAAGCAGTGAGGTTGAGAATAATTAATTAGTAAGCTGCATCGTATTTAAAATTCTGGTGATTAAAATGTCAGGACCAGTCTTAAAATCAAAACGTTATTGCATAACTCTTGTAAGGCCCTCAAATAAAAGTGTATAACATGCACTTACACTATCAACTCTTCTATATACTATATACAGTATGTACAGATTGGTAAGATAGTATATACACGATGTTTTATTTGACTTAATACACGAGAGATATTTGGGTACATTTATTAACATTTTCAGGCAACACCCCCCGCCCCCCCGCCCTGACCCCGATGAACCGTGTGAAGAGTCGCCTCAGGAGGACCCGCGAGCGAGTCTCCCCCTGGAGGGAAGTCCCCTAAATGGTACATCCCCTCACCGCCATAGAACGGCGGAGCGATCATCATCTGTCTATCTGTCTTTCTATCTATCTATCTATCTATCTATCTATCTATCTATCTGTTGTTGTATCTATATATCTATGTAGGCCTATCTATGTATGTTCGTGTATGCATGTAGAATGTATGTATATAGACTAAGATATTTGCATAATATATAAATTGTGAATGCAAGTTGTATGTTTGTATGTATGTGTAAGAATATGTGTATGTATGGACAAGTTAGACGGATGGTTGCATGCGCGCGCATGATGTGTGTGTTGTGTGTGTGTGTGTGTGTGTGGGGGGGGGGGGGACCAATAATTGTATGTGCGCACAGTGTTTAAAATAGTCGCATTTTGTTGTTGTTGGTTTTTCTACATACTATGTCTCTGTCTTGTTGTGTTGTTTGGTTTATTGTTTTATCGTTGCCGAAAGAATTTTCTGTAAAATGGACAATAAAAATATTGATTGATTGATCATCATCATCATCATCATCATCATCATCATTATCATCATCATCATCATCATCATCTGTTTCTTGTATTTGTCATTCTTCTTCTTGTTCTTCTCCTCCTCCTTCTCCTCCTCCTCCAAGTCTGGGTATTGCCTCTTTCTGATGCCATGTATGTGGCAACGCAGAGGTCGTTGATTCCAATTTGCCTAAGTCACTTAGGTCCACAGTCCTGAGGGGAGATGCGGTGTTTGGGTCCCGTCATGTCGTCTCCTCGTCTCGTCCCGCCCTGTCTGAGGAAGCCAGACCACTGTTGTGTAAGTCTGCAGACCCTGTGTCTGGAATAATGATGGCTAGAACGGACTTCGTCTTCTGACCATACCCCCCCCCCCCCCCCCCCCCCCCCCCCCCCCCCCCCCCCCCCCCCCCCCCCCCCCCCCCCCCCCCCCCCCCCCCCCCCCCCCCCCTGTTTGGATGTGGGCTCATCTCCTAGACGCGTTTCCCTGTGTCTGTTTGTCTGCCTCTGTCTCTCTCTGTGACTGTGTGTCTGTCTGTTTCTCTCTCTTTAAGGACAGATTGTAAGAATAGGCATTGCCTAAAATCTTCATCCATGCTAAATAAAGTTTTTCAGTGTTCAGTGCTTAGTGTTCTCTCTCTCTCTCTCTCTCTCTCTCTCTCTCTCTCTCTCTCTCTCTCTCTCTCTCTCTCTCTCTCTCTCTCTCTCTCTCTCTCTCTCTCTCTCTCTCTCTCTCCCTCTGAGAAAGCTGAGTTGATGTATTTTACTGAAAAACTTAATGTTCAAGAAACTGGTTCATACCATTCAGCGGGCTTTCTCCACGTTCTTATCGACTTTTAACTGTTATCGATTTTGTATGCACGAGTCAGACTAGCTTTAAGTCCCCATCAGAAGGACTCGACGTTCAGTTCGATTTTCCCATCAAAATGGAAAGAAAAGTCGAAGCTGGGATTCGAACCCGAGTCACTCACGCATTGAATTGTCAGGCGAACGTCTTAGCCACTCTGTCACCTTCCTGCCTGAGCAATTAGTAGAGAAGTAAGAAAATGTTCGACATTATGGATAGAATTGTCAATAACAACTGACAGTTTCTCCTGAGAACGACAAGCTTTCCCAACTACGGCCCTAGCCATTTCCGATACGACAACCCCCTACCCCTACCCCCCCCCCCCCCCACTAAACACACACACACGCATGCACGCACGCGTACGCACAAACACACACGCATACACACGCAAGCGCGTACGCACACGCACACGCACACACACACATACACACATATACACACACACACTCTCTCTCTCTCTCTCTCTCTCTCTCTCTCTCACACACACACACACATAGCCGCATACATACACACTCACACACATACCCACCCACCCGCGCACGCACACGCATACGCACACACGCACACACACACACACACACACAAAACATCCTTTACCAATCTTCCCCCCCCCCCCCCCCCCCAACACACAAATCATTCATCCCTCCAATATGGAGTAGCTTCCAATCACTATTACGGTGGAGAAGATTCTGTGGATATCACTGAGCTCACCCCCCACCCCCCGTGGGGATACCGGGGGTTTCTTTCGTACAAATAGTTCCTCCACCTTCTGGAAGTTCTCTGCTTGTAACTTCCATTTAATCTCTCTTTGACTCTGCCTTTTCTCTTTGCTTACTGCTATCTACTATCTTTCTCTACATTACCGGTCCATTCTCCTGCCTTTTTTTCTCTGTCAAGAAATTCTTACAAATAATTTTCTCCAACCAAAGACGGACATGCTGAGCCTATAACTTTATTTTAGTTAGGCGCATAACGGCAGCATGACGCAGCTGCGGTCATTATGACAGAAAACTGTCTGAACGATCGGTGAAGAAGAAGAAGCGAAGCTCAAAGCACACTTTTCATTCCAGGTATACGTGTCGAAAGAACACACAGAATGTTTGGGTAATAAGCAATGAATCATAGATTGTATACTTATCTTTACCGATTAAAAATGTGGGACTTTCCTGGTATTGCAGTACCTCCAGGATCGTCCCACCATCTTTATATCTATTAATGTCCCATATGTGCCTGTTCCAGGCCGGCGGACGTTAATCGGATGTTCATTATGTGATTAGCAATGCCCGCTTTTGACGGAAGTTTTCTTCCATGGCAAATATGAAACGGACCGTTTTTTTAGATGAAAAAAATGGTCCGTTTCATATTTGCCATGGAAGAAAACTCCTTTGCGTGATGTAGTGGGACCAAGGATAATAAAAAAAACAAAAACACTTGAGCGTAACCACGCTAGATTAACCAGTCACGAGGCAGCATTTCGGTTCCAGTGTCCTTGACATTTGAACAAGGACTTTCATTTTCAAACTCGGCCTAGATATCCTAACTACCCATCCGCATGCACAATGTGAACATTCTAGGTATCTCCGTTAAAAAAGGTAATCGTGCCAACAGCCTACAAAACGGCACATTTTCTTCTCCCGTGACCTTGACCTTTGACCAATGACCTTCATTTGCTTTCCATGCCTAGATATCCTAACTACAGTAATGCTTAGAAACATTGCTATACCTTTTCACCTATTTGCTGTATCGCTTTAACATTTTAAAATGTTATTGTCAAATGCTTGTTTTAAAAGGTTACAAAGAATTTGAAATACGTGCTGTCGTTCTAGAAATAGCTTTTTAACACACACACAAAAACAAGTCTACAAAAAATGTTTGATCTTTATGCAATGATCGAAAGTAGAGCTTTCTAATTCACCTAGAATCGTGAAAAACTTTTTTCCGATAGAATCGCTATTTTTGTCATTAAAATTGTCCTCAATCAATTCAAACATGATTTCACTTGTTTCATTACTTAGACATCAATGGCTGTCATTCCATAATCGAAACAAAATCTGCTCCAAAACCGATAAAATCCGAGTGTGGCCGGAAAGGAAGCTTTTATAAACAATCACAATCACAATATTTATTCGTCCAATATGGAACTGTGAATGTGGTGGCACGCAAAAAGTTAAACAGTATGCATACAAGATCACAGTTCCAATATTAAAATATCAGATTCACGCAAAACTCAAGCACACACAGACAGCAAGCACCCCCGCTACACTCCCCCCCCCCCCCCCCCCCCCCCCCCCCACATAGAGATAGACAGACAAACAGGCAAAGACTGAGGGAGAGTGGGAGAGAGAGAGAGAGAGGGTGGGGAGAGAGAGAGAGAGAGAGAGAGAGAGAGAGAGAGAGAGAGAGAGAGAGAGAGAGAGAGAGAGAGAGAGAGAGAGAGAGAGAGAGTGAGAGAGAAAGAAAGAACAAGAGAGAGAGAGAGAGAGAGAGAGAGAGAGAGAGAGAGAGAGAGAGAGAGAGAGAGAGAGAGAGAGAGAGAGAGAGAGAGAGAGAGAGAGAACACAAACACACATACTCATAATAATCATTAAATAAAGATGTAAGCATGCACACAAGACACGCAGACACACAGATGCACCTAACTCACACACGTATACACGCACTTACTACATCAATTAGCACATTTCTTAAATAACGTTTCCACGCTAATGCTTAAACAGTAATTTAGGACATTAAAATGATGCGTCGATAACTTTGAAAACAGTAAAGCTGGATAAATAAATATTCCCTTAAAAGAACCACTGACATAAGGATGTAAAAGAAACTGGGTCAAAGTGATAACACATTCTCCATTCACACACACACTCACACACACACACACTCACACACACACACACACACACACTCACACACACACACACACTCACACACACACACACACACACACACACACACACACACACACACACTCACACACACTCACACACACACACACACACTCACACACACTCACACACACACTCACACACACACACACACACACACACACACACACACACACACACACACACTCACACACACACTCACACACACACACTCACACACACACACACACACACTCACACACACACACACACACTAACACACACACATACACTCACACACACACACACACACACACACATACACTCACACTCACACACACTCACACACACACACACTCACACACACACACTCACACACACACACACACACACACACACTCACACACACACTCACACACACACACACATACACTCACACACACACACACACACACACACACACACACACATACACTCACACACACACTCACACAATCACACACACACACACACACTCACACACACTCACACACACACACACACACACACACACACACACACACACACACTCACGCACACGCACACACACACACACACACACACACACACACACACACACACACACACTCGTGCGAAAGCAACCAAAGCGGACAATTTACGAATGAGAACCAAGCTAGACGCCTCAGTTTGAGGACGAGTTTGTGTTACGAGCAAAGCGTACGAGCGTAAACGGGCAGATGTGGCTGGCGTGCATTTGTTGTTATACAACATCGCTCGCGGCTGGTTAAACAAGAACAACAACGAAATAATACAAACCCAGACGATCAATAGGAGCACTCCATGACATAACTCAAAACTGCCAGGTCTGTGTCAAAGGTGCACCCTGACGGATGAGTTTTTGCAAGAAACACGTCGACATCACCAGAATGACAGCCTTTTCAAGGATCGGAACACTCACTTTGCTCTGGTTTCCTATAAATTAAACCGTCAAAACGTCGATTCCTCCTTGGCGGAGATGCCGGAGAGAGTAGCCATTTTGGATGGGGTGGGTGAAGGTCACTCATTGTGGTTGAAGCGTTTTCTTTTTTTGTAGTACAATTAAAAACAAACAAAAATGGATCTGTTTCCTTTGTTGTGAGCGAAACTCCTTTACATAATCTGTATATATTTTTAAAAAAGAAAAGAAAAAAAGGTTCGTATTGCGAAAATTTCGTGCAAACGATTTGGTCTAAACACAGGCGGCCATTCGAAAAGAGACAGCACACGCCTTCTCTTTGGGTGAAAGAATTTGACTTCCAGCACCTCCGCCAAGGAGGAATTGCCGATTTGACGGTTTGATTTTTAGGAAACCAGAGCAAAGTGAGTGTTGCAATCTCTATAAAGGGTGTTTTCCTGGTGATCTGGACGTGTTTCTTACAAAACTCATCCGTCAGGGTGTCCCTTTAAGCGAGCCAGAAAGAGTGGAACTCTGTCAAAGGAAAAGTTCCAGGCAGAAAATGCAATTTCCCCAGAGACTGCGGTGTGTATTATAGCGGAAAAAGTAAAAGATAGAAGTAGAGCCATATTTATTGTTTCACAGCATGGCAGGCCATATAAATGAATGCTCCGGAGGTCTATGAATATGTTCTATTCGCCACAACCTAGTTTATTTGAATGCTTTTTAAACGAAACTGTTCTCCTTGTCGTCTAATACCGTGGTATAGTTGATTTCTCCGTATACAACTGTGCGGGGCCTTCGATGTTAACGTAAAGGGGATGTATTGAAAGAACCAAAAAAAACCACACCCAAGTTTAATCTTCACAAATTCTGGTAAATTAAGATTACGGCTACGGCCCTTGCGCACGCACACAGATAAATACAGACATGCACACGCGCACTGAAGCAAACATGCGCGTGCAAACACATACATACGCACGCACAATACAACCATGCGCGCACGAGAGAGAGAGAGAGAGAGAGAGAGAGAGAGAGAGAGAGAGAGAGAGAGAGAGAGAGAGAGAGAGAGAGAGAGAGAGAGAGAGAGAGGGAGAGAGAGAGAGAGAGAGAGAGAGAGAGAGAGAGAGAGAGAAGAGAGAGAGAGAGAGAGAGAGAGAGAGAGAGAGAGAGAGAGAGAGAGAGAGAGAGAGAGAGAGAAGAGAGAGAGAGAGAGAAAGAGAGATAGAGAGAGAAGGAGAGAGAGAGAGAGAGAGAGGGGGCGAGAGAGAGAGAGAGAGAGAGAGAGAGAGAGAGAGAGAGAGAGAGTCAGCGATATGGGGGAGAGAGAAGGAGACAGACAGACAGACAAACAGAGAGACAGACAGACAGACACGCAGACAGAAAGAGAGACCCTAACTCCGATTGCAAAGCATTTCCATTCATAACAGAACAGTCACTCGCCAGAAGCATTGTGTTTTAACAGGAGTTTGCCATTAATTCCCCAATGCAGTCACTATAGGCGTTTGCCTCCTAGCTATAACATAACACTGCGTCGCATCAATTACTCTAATATCCCTAGGGGCGATTGTTGAAAACTTTGCAAGTTTGTGCCAAGAGAATGAACTAGTCAGGCCAAGAGAGGAGATAACGAAACTGAACAAAGGGGGGTAACTCTCTTTCTAATTAACTCCCCCTCCACAAAAAAGTTGATTACGATACCAATCACCTAGCAACGATTTAGAGGGCAGCGTTCTTTGCAGTCTTATATACTGATAACCAAAAGAAACGGAGACATTTGAAAACAAGATTATTGCTCTTGTTCAATAAAGTATTTATATTTTAATCAATGTGCTTCAAAAGTAGTCAGTTTAAGTAAAAATGTGAATACACAAGAGTTTGAAGCTGAATTGAACTTTTCTGTAGGCATACTGGTCATGTTTTAGTGACTGAAAAAAAATCAATGTTTTGTATTGGCATTTTGGCATATTGTGTTGGCCATTGTTAGAACGACATGTATTTCTGTTTAACTAATAGCGAAAGTGGTTTCGGGGTAAATTTCGGTGCATATTTGTCAACGCTTTCCTGTTCAAATAGGGTGTAGAGTGGCACAGTGGTAGCGCGTTCGCTTCGTGTCAAGTAAACCCGAGTTCGAACCAGGGTACAGGGATTTCTCTTCTCACTTTGCACTAGGCCTTACGGTTTGAACGTGGAGTCTTTCGGATGAGACGATAAACCGAGGTCCAGTGTGCCCATGCACTTAGCACACGTTAAACCCAGTGGCAACGAAAAAGTTGTCATTTGGTCCAAATTGACCCCCCTCCCTTCCTTCCTCATCAGTCACACAAAAATCCCATGCAATTTTTTTTTTTTAATTGGGTGGCGCGCCTCTGGCTGCGACGCGCTCTTCAGGTGGGAGCAACCCGAATTTCACAGAGACGCCTCTGTGACTATAATGTACCTAGCCTAACTTGTATTTTTCGTGCGTAAAGCATTTCGATGTTTTAAATGCTTCTTTAAAACTCTCTTCCTTCGGATGTATTTTGCTGAAGAAAATCCTATGCTTTTATTTGTTTTAAAAAGGTCCCCCACAAACAGCGTGATGCTGCAATAGCGGTGACGCGCTCTCCGAGTGCAAACAGCCAGAATTGCACAAAGAAGAGTATATGTGACTAGAACGTATTAACACCATATCATACCATACCACGCCATATAATAATAACCAACTATACCATACCATACCATACCATACCATACCATACCATACCATACCATACCATACCATACCATACCATACCGCACCATACCATACAATAACATTAAGTGAGTCCTGCTGCCTGGTATGAACAACAATACTTCCTTGGCAGAGAGGGCCCTTCTGCTGCTATTGAATTCTCTTCTCTACAGATCATACGATACGATACGATACGATACGATGCGAAACGATACGATACGATACAATACAATACGATACGATACGATACGATACGATACGATACGATACGATATGATACGATACGATACGATATGATACAATACGAAACGATATGATACGATACGATACGATACGATACGATACGATACGATACAATACGATACGATACGATACGATACGATACGATACGATACGATACGATACGATACGATACAATACGATACGATACGATACGATACGATACAATACGATATGATACAATACAATACGATACGATATTATACGATACGAAACGATATGATACGATGCGATACAATACAATACAATACGATACGATACTATACAATAGTTAATATACTATTCTATACCATACTATGCTATGCTATGCTATGCTATACTATGCTATGCTATACTATACCATACTACACTGTACAACACCGTACTTATTGCGTCCTGCTGCCTGGTATGAACACTACTTACTGGGCATCGAGAGTTCTGTCGTAGCCCTCTTGTTGCTGACGAAGTCGTTCCTCCACGGATCATACCACACCACACCACACCACA
>CM065709.1:38182130-38184630 GCA_017654935.2 Phymorhynchus buccinoides
GGGGACACATATAGACGGGGACACATATAGACGGGGACACATAGAGACGGGGACACATAGAGACGGGGACACATAGAGACGGGGACACATAGAGACGGGGACACATATAGACGGGGACACATATAGACGGGGACATATAGAGACGGGGACACATATAGACGGGGACACATATAGACGGGGACATATATAGACGGGGACACATAGAGACGGGGACACTTAGAGACGGGGGCATATAGAGGAGGTGGTACAATACTTCGCAACCGAAATGCCGACTCTCTGTTTTGAAAGAGCACACACATAAGAAGCATGCTTTAAGGCCTAGCCACACTGCATACGATCTGACCCCAATACGATACGATTGTCACGATGTCTGTGAGTCATGATTCACGTGAAATACTTCCGTCTAAAAATAACTCTACTGTTTTCGTTGACTATTCTCACGTAGACCGTAATGCACGAACCAAATGAAATGTCCCATACAAAAATAAGATATTTCATCAGATTCGTGTACGGGGGACCACAAATATAGTGAACAGAACGAGTAGGATTTCATCAGATTTATTTAGACAGCAGAATTTCACGTCAATCATGCTTCACAGATGTCAAAATCGGATCGTAGTGAATCGAATCGTATGCAGTGTAGCAGGATCTTTTGAAATAGAGAAAACAAAACAAAAATAGCTTGCTTGCACGAAAAACCGACACCAGGCCAATCTATACGTTTTAGAAAACGCCCACAGTTAAGCGTTGAGTGAAAGACAATGACGATGACGATGACAATAACGATGACGCAACAGTTTATTGCTTTCATATGTAAACTGCCATAAAAGCAAGAGGGCGAACAACCGGAAAGGAGCACGTTTGACCTAACTGACGACATCGCGCCAGTCACTGCAGCAACACGGAAAAGTAAAGACAAGCTAACAAAGCGATTTCTCAGTCCTCCAGAAAAAAATCGATGGATGTGGATAAGCAAACAATTAACCAAGTAACTACTGACTCTCGAACTCTGGTTTACCCATGCGTATAACATCTGCATCTGCATTCATCGTTGATTGGGCAACATCGTGACATAATCGTCTACGAAACTAGGGGAGAGCATACCCTTATCTGATGTTTGTATGACGTCGACAGCCAGCAGAAAACGGATGAAAAGAATGAATAAAAGAGCCCCCCACCCCCCGTGGGGGTACCGCGGGTCTTTTGTATAAATAGTTCTGTGCATGTAACTTCCCCTAATCTCCCACTCTCTTTGACTCTACCTTTTCCCTTTGCTTACTATACCGCGGGTCTTTTGTATAAATAGTTCTGTGCATGTAACTTCCCCTAATCTCCCACTCTCTTTGACTCTACCTTTTCCCTTTGCTTACTATAACGCGTGCGGGTCTTTTGTATAAATATTTACTGTGCTTAGGTCTAACTGTCCTCTAATCTGTCCCCACTTCTCTTTGACTCTGCCTCTTTCCCTTTTCCCTTTGCTTACTATACCGCGGGTCTTTTGTATAAATAGTTCTGTGCATGTAACTTCCCCTAATCTCCCACTCTCTTTGACTCTACCTTTTCCCTTTGCTTACTATACCGCGGGTCTTTTGTATAAATAATAAATAGTTCTGTTCTTGTACTTTGACTTCCTCCTATATCTCTTTTGTACTCTCTTTGAATTCTCTCTTTGACCTGCCTTTCCCTTTGCTTACTATACCGCGGGTCTTTTGCATAAATAGTTCTGTTCTTGTAACTTCCCCTAATCTCCCACTCTCTTTGACTCTGCCTTTTCCCTTTGCTTACTATACCGCGGGTCTTTTGCATTAATAGTTCTGTTCTTGTAACTTCCTCTAATCTCCCACTCTCTTTGACTCTGCCTTTTCCCTTTGCTTACTGTCATCTATCTATCTTTCTGCCTTACCGGTCCATTCTCCTGCCCTTTTTTCAAGAAACAATTTCAAAAAGATTTCCTCCAGCCGAAGTCGCCTTTAGTCAGGCGCATAACGCGTCTGCGCTCATAGTTGACAGGAAAATGTCTGAGTAATCTTGCCGGAATTTCAGGAATCTGGAAGACTGGGAAAGAGAATGGGACATGGCGTTCCACCCAGCCAAATGCAGTCAGCTGCCTTTGACGAGAAGCAGAAAGCCGCTGAACGCCACTACCAGCTACAGTCTCCATGACCACGCCCTTGAAAGAGTGTCCTCTGCGAAGTATCTGGGGGTCACCCTGCAGACTGACCTCTCCTGGGGAGCCCACATCGCAGCCACTTGCGCCAAAGCCAACATAACCCTCGGCTTCTTGAGGAGAAACCTGAAGGCGTTCTCCACTGCTACCAAGGAGCTTGCACACAAGGCCATGGTCAGACCCATCATGGAATATGCGAGCTCAGTTTGGGACCCACACACTGACAGGCTGATCACTGATCTTGAAAAAGTGCAGCGCAGGGCGGCAATATATGTCCTGAATAGACACATGAACACATCTAGCGTCAACGCAATGCTCCACCATCTGCAGTGG
>CM065709.1:38192130-38202130 GCA_017654935.2 Phymorhynchus buccinoides
TATTCCAATTTATTAACCCTTTCGCCGCCAGCCAGTTTTCAGCCAAAAAATACTATTAAACTTAACTGAGTAGAGAAAATAAAATATCTGCAATATTGCGAATTCCTCTGTGACATGTATAACATTAGGCCTATCCTTACCTCCCAAAATTAAGAAATATGGTCTTTGGATAACAGGTCTGGGTTGGATAGCTTTTAGTGATATGGATGTCATTGTGCTGCTAAAATGCAACATTGGCGGTGAAAGGGTTAAATTGTTTAAAAGGCAAGTCTGATCTCGGCAGATGCATACTGAAGTTTTGATATTTTCATAAAAACCTACTACAAAGACTTCAAACATTGAAAAGCACGTTGACTCTGTCATTTCTTATAACTTTGAACATTTATTTATTTTAAACCCAAAATGTATTCCAAATATTCTCTACAAACGACAAATCTTACAACAATAAAAACAATCCCTATTAGTCAGAAGACCTTAAATGTATTAAAAAGTGACTCCTACATTCAAACATTCAACATTAATAAAAACAAAAGTCCATTTCTTTAAGAACCCCCCCCCCCCCCCCCTTGTACCTCCCTTCCCCCCCCCACCCCCACATATGCAAAGTGATGACTCGGTCCCAAAACACCCAATCGAAACGAGCCAACCCAAATAGATCATTGCAACTTTGCAAGCAGAGCAAAAAGAGAAAACTGACTCTTTGGTCTATTTCAAAGATTGATGAAACAGCAAACCCCCTAAAACAAACCCGATCAATCGTGGCCAGATCACAGAGAGAGAGAGAGAGGGGGGGAGGGAGAGAGAGAGAGAGAGAGAGGAGAGAGAGAGAGAGAGATAGAGAGAGAGGGAGAGAGAGAGAGGGAGAGGAGAGAGAGAGAGAGAGAGAGAGAGAGAGAGAGAGAGAGAGAGAGAGAGAGAGAGAGAGAGAGAGAGAGAGAGAGAGAGAGAGAGAGACGACAAGCTGAGTGGAACACAGGCAAGTGATGCTGGTTAGTCTTTCTTCCCCTTCTCCTATTGAAACAGCTATTGTCGTCATGAACACCCCCACCACCCCACCCACCACTCACCCTACCCACCCTATGGGTTATCCGGAGTCTTTTCGCACAAATAGTTCCTCCTACCTTCTAGAAGTTCTGTGCTTGTAACTTCATCTAATCTGTCATTCTCTTTGATGGCTCTGCATTTTCGCATAAATAGTTTCCCCCACCTTCTGGAAGTTATGTGGTTGCAACTTCCTCTAATCTGTCATCACTCTCTTTGACTCTGCCTTTTCCCTTTGCTTCCTGTCATCTACTGTCTTTACTGGTCAATTCTCTCTTTGTTCTAAAACAAAATCTTACAAAGATTTTCATCCAGCCGAAGACGGACACACTGAGCCTAACCGCTTCTTAGTTATCCGCATAACGACAGCATGACGCATCTGCACTCACGTGACAGGAAACAGAGCGATCGATGAGGAAGAGTGTAGTGAGATATTGCCCCTTCAATCTGAGGTTACAACCACATGACGTTGGGGAAACTCGGTACTCGTCCGCCTGCAGTTCTTCCAGCAACTCCAGGCAGCTGACAATGTCGGTTTCTGTTTTTTCCTCACAGAAAAACACGGAAGATATTAGGAGAGTCCGCGAGGCATTGTGTGTAACCGACAAGATACACTCCGAGGTTGGATCACATTGGGAGCATTGAATATAACCTACAAATACGTAGGCTTCCATGACTAAAGCACAGTGTACAAACAGTGTGCAAACAGTGTACAAACAGTGTACAAACAGTGTACAGGCAGCCAAAGGCTTTTTCTTTTTATGATTTTCAATGAAGATATATATGTCAAATTATATATAGTTTCCTCCGAAGTCGGAGTGTGGCTGACCACGTGGCGGGGTAATACAAAAATGTCACACACGCAATGTTCTCATCTCTAGCTGGTGCGTTTGTGCCATAGTGTTCAAGTGCTTCGGCTGTTGGGAAGATCCCTGGAGTCTTTAAGCCAGGGTACGACAATAAATAAACGAATATATAAAGGTATCTTTTTATATGAGCTGATTTTCGTCATTTTTACAATGAAGAAGTCTTCCTTAATTTAAAAACAAATTTAATCAATTCTATTGTCATTACAGTTGCAAGTTTTAGGATAACCGTGAAAATATAAGAGGTTCAATTCGTTTGAAAAGCTAATTTCAAAAACCACATGAATTTTCCTGTAGGAAGCTTCAAGGCAGGTCACTAATGTTTAAAAAAAAAGCTCCCTAATAAAATCACTAACTAAAAACAGAGAATCCATTTCTAAAAATACTACACACGCAAGGTCGCGACATCCCAAAAAAACCTCGAAAGGCTATCAAACCAAACCACGATAGAAAGGCTGACTGCAGGCCAACCAAACCTGACTTGGTCTTCTTCAAAGATTGATGAAACAGCGAAACCCCAAATCGATCAGTTGTGGCCAGATGACAGATACAGAGAGAGAGAGATCACACGATTGATGAGCCTAGCAAATCACTCTTCTAGATGCATCGATCTTTTTGGCCAGAGACAGATACAGGAGAAGGAGAGAGAGATCAACAGAGAGAGAGGAGGGAAAGAGCCAGAGAGGAGGGATCAGATGAGAGAGAGAGAGAGAGAGAGAGGAGATGAGAGAGAGAGAGAGAGGAGAGAGAGAGAGAGAGAGAGAGAGAGAGAGAGAGAGAGAGAGAGAGAGAGAGAGAGAGAGAGAGAGAGAGAGAGAGAGAGAGAGAGAGAGAGAGAGAGATCCCGTCTTTTAGCAGACACTACATAAGCCTAGACTGGTTGAGAATGTACTTTCTACAGTCCTGAACAAATCACAGTATGGCCTAGCTGTTTGTGGAAGACTCTACCCCCCAAACTACCAGGGGATAAGGCCTGCAACCTTTGAGAGGTGTCAGCCTTTGGGGACCTTCTCCTAACGTCGCCCGTCCTAAAGTCCCAGGCAAAACTGTAGTTTAGACACCCCCTCATGTTTACGACTCTCTATCTCAAAGTCTGGTTCTTTCAGTTTCGTGACAATGACCAAGGCTGATCCTAACCCTATCCCTTTCTGAAGAACGGCAGAATGTTGTTTCTCAGTGAAAATGTTCGGCAAAGATGTGGTTTAGCACACCTTCATGATTACTACTCTCCATCTCAAACTCTGCTTCTGTCAGTTTCATGACAACAGCCCTAGGCTGATCCTAGCCCTATCCTTTTTTCTCTCCAGAGAACGACAGATTGGTGCTTCTCAGCGAAATGAGTTTTCATGCGAAAAGTGTGGCCTAGAGTGCGGGAATGATTCATAAAGACCCACCACGTCACGTGTCAAAATCACAGTTTACACGCGTATTTCCCTCTTATAGCTGGTAAGAAATCTTAAGAAATCTTAAGAAATCTTCCTAGCATTAGGCCGAGTTCACATTAGACGCGTAAGTTCCGTACGGAAAACCCTAAATAAGTGGAAGAAAGAAGGATAAAAGGTTACGCCTATTGGGTAAATTCGGACACGTGCGCAAATCTTTTCCTTCTTTGTTTCAATTATTTATGGATTGCGCACGGGTTTCCGCATGAAATATCCGCTTATGTGTTTACACGGCCTAAGAGGGAATGTGACACGTGACGTGGGGCGTATTTAAGCAAAGTTTCTCCACAATTTAACAAAATTCGCCCGAAAATTCAGCCCTGCACTTTAGAATAGCAACTACCTTTTTTGCTATCTACAAATCGCAGTCGGAAAACGTCCGATGTTCACGCACACACACATACACAAATCCTGAAGAAGCTAAACGAAGGCAACCAGAATGCTTGAGCTTTGTCTCAACGAACCAGTCTGCTTTGTGTGATTGGGTTGTCGATTGCATAGAAGTTGTTTGTTTACAGTCTCTAAGACTGTTTGTGTTGTGTTGTGTTGTGATGATTGGCATGTTCTGAAACTAACAAGGGTGGGTAACCAAGGGCGACAACGCTCCAACCTGTCAATCATGGTAAATAATCAGTGGCTAATCATTAACGGCGCTGAACGCCATTCCACTTACTACACTCCTAGTGTCCACCCCCTTCTCTATAATGACCAGCCCTCACATCTTTTTTTTCTTCTCTTTTCTTCATTCTCCATTTTTCTGCACATCAAGTTTTTGTTAACCCTTTCAGCGCCAGCGTCGCATTTCAGCACCACAGTGATTTAACACCTATGTCACTAAAAGGCATCAAATTGGGGTCTATTACCCAAAGACCCTATTGTCTTAGTTTTGGGAAGTAAGGGTAGACCTTATTTTATATATTTCACAGAAGAATCCCCAATACTGCCGATGGATTTTGTTCTCTATCCAGGTAAAGTTGATGGAATTGTTGGCTGAAATATGGCTGGCGGTGAAAGGGTTAAAGAACAGCCTTATAGTCGCAATGAAGGTTTCTGTTTCCCTGTCTGTCTGTCCGACTGCTGTTCGTCAGTTAAACGACGACTTTCTTGTTTCTTGTCAACACACATGCTGGATTTGTGGGGTGCACGTGCTCCAATCTTGCATTGACAAAGTCTTAAAATTTCACCAAGATTCGATGAACGGTTTTAAACATATGAAGCAAAAAGTAAAAGTATGGGTGCAAACACACCCACGGAGTACGGAAAGGGTTAACACAATTATGCTTCATTCGCTAGCGTTTGATAATTTTGATGGACTATTCAAACTTTATCATTCTCGTTGTGGAGGGTGGGGTAGTATGCATTGCTAACCCCCCAAAAAAACCCACCACCACCACAACAAAAACCAGCTCTCCCATTTTTAAAAGAAGACTTAAAACCATTTTTGCTTTCCACAGCTCAAATAATGTTGCTTACACCTTCTACCCAGGCTTCGGAGAACAGGTTTATCAGGTATCAGGTACTTCATAGTCACAGAGGCGTCTCTGTGAAATTCGGGTTGCTCCCACCTAGAGAGCGCGTCGCAGCCAGAGGCGCGCCACCCAATTTTTTATTTTTTATTTTTTCTGCATGCGATTTTTGTGTGACTGATGAGGAAGGAAAGGGGTGGGTGGTAAATGTGGACCAAATGACAACTTTTTCGTTGCCCGCCACTGGGCTTAACGTGTGCTAAGTGCATGGGCATACGGGGACCTCGGTTTATCGTCTCATCCGAAAGACTCAACATTCAGACCGTAAGGCCTAGTGCAAAGTGAGAGGAAACAAATCCCCTGTACCCAGGTTCGAACTCGGGATTACTTGACACAAGACGAACGCGTGACCACTGTGCCACTGTACACACTTATATGCTTGCCATGTTGCGAGGTTGTGGAGTTGGGCCCAGTGGCCTTAATGTCATGGTGTAGTGATATTGTTAATTGTCACCCCTCCATAATAATGACCCAATGTCCCCCGCACATCGTGGGATCGAGACGGTAACGCGCGCTTCAGGTAGAGTTACCACCCTTTCACATAGGTGGCGCAATAGACGGCATTTTGTCGGCGACTGCAAGCTGATTCTCTTTCTCTCCGTCTGTCTCTGTCTCTTTGTCTCAATCTCTGAGTTTCTGTCTCTTTCTCTCTCCCTCACTCTATCTCTCTTTCTCTCTCTCTCTCTCTCGCTCTCGTTCTCTCTCTCTCTCGTTCAATTACCCCCACTCCCCACCCTCCCGCATGATACGGGCAGTGAGGCCTATTCATTAAAATTTTCGACTTCGACTTCTCTCCCTCTCCTCTCTCCCTCTCTCTCTCTCCCACACATCTCTCTCTCTCTCTCTCTCAATCACGCATCTCTCTCTCTCCCTCTCTTCTTCATCCGTCCCTGGCTCTCCTCTCTCACTCCGCTCTCTCTCTCTCTCTCCTCCCCTCTCTCTCCTCTCTCTCCCCCTCCTGCTCTCTCGCCCTCTCTCGGCACATCTCTCTCCATTGTCTCGTCTTTCTCTCTCTCAATCGCCTCCCCTCTCCTCTCTCTCTCTCCGCCCTCCCTCTCTCTCTCTCTCTCTCTGGTGTGTCTCTCTGTCTAGTCTCTGTCTGTTTTTCTCTCTCTCTCTGTCTCTCTCTTATTTATCATCTGTGTCTCTCCTCTGTCTCTTGTTTCCTCTTTCTCTCTGTCTGTCCTGTCTCTCTCTCAGTCTATTCTCAGATCTCTCTCTTTCTCATCTCAGTTCTCTCTCTCTCTCTCACTTCTCTTCGTTCTCTCTCTCCCTTCTCCGTCCGCTCACTCCTCTCTCTCGAGTCTCCGGAGCTCCCCCTCTCTCTCTCTCTCTCACCCTCTCTCTCTCTCCTCCCTCTCTCTCTCTCTCTCTCTCTCTATCTCTCTCTCTCTCCCTCTCTCTCTCTCTCTCTGTCTGTCTCTCTGTCTCTCTATCTTCTCTCTCTCTTCTGTCTGTCTGCTCCTCTCTGTCTCTCTCTCTGTCTCTCTTTCTCTCACTCGTTCTCAGTTCTCTCTCTCTCTCCTCTCTCTCTCTCTCCAACGTCTCTCCTCTCTCTCTATCTCCTCTGCTCTCTCTCTTTCCGGATCGTCTCTCTCCTCTCACCTCTCTCTCTCTCTCTCTCTCCTCTCTCTCTCTCTCTCGCTCGCCCACTCTACCTCTCTCTCTCTCTCTAGCTCTCCTCTCTCTCTCCTCTCCCTCTCCCTCTCTCCCTCTCTCTCTCTTCTCTCTCTCTCTCTCTCTCTCTCTGTCTCTCTCTTTTTCCCCTTCTCTCTCTCTCTCTCTCCCGCAGGACTCTCTCTCTCTCTCTCTCTCTCTCTATACCTCTCTCTCTCTCTCTCTCTCCCCACTCTCTCTCTCTCTCTCTCTCTCTCTCTCCCCACTTCTCTCTCTCTCGGGGGGGCTCTCTGTCTCTCTCTCTCTCCTCCTCTCTCTCTCTCCTCCCATCTCACTCACTCTCTCTCTCTCTCTATCGTCTCGGGATCTCTCTCTCTCCTCTCTCCTCTCTCGCTCTCGTCTCTCTCTCTCTCGCCCAACTCTCTCTCTCTTCTTCTCTCTCTCTCTCTCTCTCGTCCACTCTCTCTCTCTCTCTCTCTCCCTCATCTCTCTCTCGTTTCTCTCTCGTCACGGTTCTCCACCTCTTCTCTCTCTCTCTCTCTCTCTCTCTCTCTCTCTCTTTCTATCTCTCTCTCACTCTCTCTCTCTCTCCACTCTCTCTCTCTCTCTCTCGTCTCCCTCTGATCACAATCTCTCCTCGTCCTCATCTCTCTCCCCACAACTCTCTCTCTCTCTTCTCATACTCTCTCTCTCTCTCTCTCTCTTCACTCTCTCTCTCTCATCTTCTCATCTCTTCCTCTCTCTCTGTCTCCTCTCTCTCTCTACTGTCTCTCCCTCTCTCTCTCCCTCACTCTCGGGGGGGATCTTCACTATCTCTCCTCTCATCCGAACTCCCTCTCTCTCTCTCTCTCCTCACTCTCCTCTCTCTCTCTCATCTCGGTCTCTCTCTCTCCTCTCTCTCCCTTCCCCACTCTCTCTCTCTCTCTCTCTCTCTCTCTCTCTCTTCTCTCCACTCTCTCTCTCTCTCTCTTTCTCTCTCTCTCACTCTCGCCCACTCTCTCTCTCTCCTCTCCCTCGTCTGTCTCTCTCTCTCTCTCCTCTTCTCACTCTCTCCCCACTCTCTCTCTCTCTCTCTCTCTCTCTCTCTCTCTCCTCAAATCCCCACTCTCTCTCTCTCTCTCCTCTCTCACTCTCTCGTCTCTCTCTCTCTCTCTCTCTCTCCTCTCCCCACTCTCTCTCTCTCCACCTCCACCCTTCGTCATCTCTCTCTCTTCTCTCCCTCTCTCTCCGTCGCCTCTCTCTCTCTCCTCATCTCCTCCTCCCCTCTCCCCACTCTCTCTCATTTTGATCATGGGGAAAATAATAAGCCAGTGGGGTAATTTCCCGCGGGCACATCCGAAGCGCTCATTTAAGTGGTGGACAAGGTAGGCTGTCTAGTACGATTACCTTAGACACGGCTTATCCAGGCTGTTTCGTGTACATCTAGTGCTATTGGGAATCACGTTACTAGTAGGGTCGATTTTGAAACATCGTTTTACTCTTGAACTTTCAAAGGCCTTTACAATGTTCAAAGAAACTATGTCGGTTTGAAAGCAGGAATTGATTTGTATCATTCATAAACGTGCTCACGCGTTCACCAGTGTGCATGGATGTTTGTGCGTGTGGGTGTGCTTGATAACATTAACACAATGTATTTCTAAGCACAGAAATGCAAACATATCACACTGAATATTTCTTTATATTAAACACACACAAACAAAAAAAGGAAACATTTTTATATAATAAAATGCTTCACGGATGTTGCTTATTTAAAAGAGAGAAAAAAAACCTATTAATAATGGATGGCGCTGCTCTTGCGACGACCTGCTCTCCGGGTGCGAGCAGCCCGAATTTCACAGATGACTCTCTGTGACTAGAATATGACAACTACCAATACACCAATACCAAATAGTGGTGTGTATAGAGACGAACAGTCAAAGACAACACCCTCCCCTCCCCCCTCCACCACCCCAACCTAACACAACTTCCCCCACACCCCACCCACGTCATCCATAATCATCAGGTTTTATATGACCATCAGGACCTCAGGACAACCTTGGCTGGCACCATGTACCACGGTCTGGCATGGTTCCAGAACTCCAGAAAGGCCCGTCCCACATCATTGCCACATAATTAGTGTTCATACAACAGCCCTTCACGCCGTCCTCATAGACTGTACTGATCAGATCATAATATTGTAATCTTTGCTCTTCCCGAGTCTCCAGCGGTACTAGAATGGGCCGTCATTATTTGTATAAACCCACGTATGGCAGTAAGGTAAGAATAACAGAAACATTCGCAGGGGAAACACTAAATCATACAGTCCTCGAAGACAGAAACAATATGATAGTGAAAGCATACACCCCTTCTCTCGCCTTTGTGTGTATTTTCGCTCCGCTTAATCATATTTGTCTTCTGTCCTAAGAGTCCTAAAACTTATTGTTCTTCCTGTCTAAAACCCCCAACCACTAATCTCTCTCTCTCTTCTCTCTCTGGTCTTTCTTTCTCCAAACGTCTCTCTCTCTCTGTCTCTCCCCCCCCCCCCCCTCTCCCTCTCTCTCTCTCTCTCTCTCTCTCTCTCTCTCTCTCGTCTCTGTCTTTCTCCCTCCCCCCCCTCTCTCTCTCTCTCTCTCTCTTCTCCTCTCTCTCTCTCTCTCTCTCTCTCTCTCTCTCTCTCTCTCTCTCTCTCTCTCTTCTCATACATACACACGCGCGAGCACGCACATACCCATACATGTACACAAACAAAAACGCACGCACTCACACACACACATATACACCACACACACACACCCGCACGTACGCACGCACGCACACACGCACGCACGCACACGCGCACACGCACACGCACACGCACGCGCACGCACACCCACACACACACACACACACACACACCACACACACACACACACACACACGCACGCACGCACGCAACACACACACACACACACACACACACACGAATTGAGAACTGTAATCCTTTGACCCCTTTTGGGGCATGGAGAATCACAGTGAAACAATAACAACAACAAATCCAATCAATACATAGCAAACTCCCATTTCCTACCAGCATAAACCAGGTGTTGCATTGACCATCTACCAGACACTCGTACTTCAACTCAAATCTGACAACTATAAACCATGTGTATCATTAACTGGATTCCAAATAACTCCCAACTGTGGCAATGGCAATGATGAGGCTAGTACAGAGGAACCTCCCTTATAGGACCTTAAAGAATAATCAAACATGAGGTCTTATGTGGGAGGGAGTCTGATAATGGGAGGTCTTATAAGGGAGGGTCCACTGTACTCGCAATGTCTTCTTAAAAATCCCAAACAATAGACCAAGACGAAAATAAAACAATGTCTTCGGTTTACCCAAAGATCACAACTATCAGGCCGTTTCTGACAGTACTCAAAGGACCTTCCTTATCTACATAATCAATTACATTTCTGACAATACTCAAAGGACATTCCTTATCTACATAATCAATTACATTTCTGACAGTACTCAAAGGACATTCCTTAT
>CM065709.1:38207130-38209630 GCA_017654935.2 Phymorhynchus buccinoides
AAGACCGGTAACTTTCGTATCGATCTCGATCTCGTATGGTCCCATTCCACTCCTGTATATACATAACTCTGTTTAAATACGTACAAAAATGCTTCAACATCACCCACCTCTTGTTGCAGCCAGACAAAACCAAAACCTGATGCACATAATACTTCTCTAGTTTTTGATAGCCAATAATCTTTCCCATTTCTATCAAGTTTAATAACATATTATAGGCATGATATGGCAGTCTGTGTGGGTCCATCTGTAGTACATTTAGCCAATATCTTACAGAGTTTGTACTGGAGTTTATAAAAAGTGGGTACCTCCCCAAATCACCATATCATTTTATTGGGAGTCCTTGTGGGTACACCTAAAAACCTCTTGCAAGCTAACATATGAACCCGCTCAATATGCTCTAATCTAGCCAATCCCCAAATTTCTGATGAAACAGGTTGAATCTTTGCATCGAATATCTTAAAGAATGTAATGCATCCATCTCTTTGTACTTCCTGAATGCCCTATGTAACTGCACTACAGCTTGTTTACCGTTTGTAACTAAATGTTCAGTCCCTATTATTTCACTAATTTTTGTCGTAAAATTGAAACCTAAATAGCAATATTTATTAACTACTTCTAGTCCTGATCCTTTGTAATACCATTTCTCATGTCTACCCAGAAATCCTCCTTTTCTAAACACCATTATATTTTGTTGTTGTTTATCACCCGCGGAGTTTACGGAGCGAAGGTGATATTGTTTTTGTTGTGTGTGTGTGTGTGCGTGTGCGTGTGCGTGTGCGTGTGCGTGTGCGTGTGGCTGCGCGCGCGCGCGCGCGCGCGCGCGCGCGCGCGTGTGTGTGTGTGTGTGTGTGTGTGTGTGTGTGTGTGTGTGTGTGTGTGTGTGTGTTAACAGCATATCACCATGAAGGAATAAAGATAGGAAGATGAAACTTGATGTGCATGTAGGCTAGGTACTGTATATGTGCCTTTTGGTGTCAAAGTCAAGGTCATGACATTGACGTATCGTATGACCTTGAAAACTGAAAATCTATTTGTAGTCATATCTCGGGCACCAGTCAACATATGATGTTGAAACGTGGTACGAAGGTGGTTTGGCTTATGCTCCTGCCGAATAGTGTTGACCAATCAAGGTCAAGGTCAAGGTCAAGGAGATCGCTGGACCCTGAAAATCGGGGGGTTGGAAAACATGCGTAACTCCGCGAGTGATTCTCGAATGCTACATTCGATAAATGTTCAATCTAGTGTTGTTCTTGTTGTTACTTTTGTTTTATCAATGTTAACACTAAGATGCATTGAATCACAACAAGATTGTAACATATTTAACTGGTTTTGTAAACAACCAGCTGACGTTGAAAGTAAAGCTATGTTATTTGCAAACAGTAGAATAAAAAGTTCTAAGAGATCCAAGATTCGAGATTCTTTAATCAGCCAATGCATCATAATACAAAGGAAATCGTTTTGGTTTTGCACAAGACACAATCCAACAACAACGAAAGCATGCACATGGATGGACAACCAATATAAGAGAAAACAATGGTAACAAAATCAGATGACATCATCATGTATCAGTCTCTCCCTCAGATTCTCTCTTTCTCTCAGACACACACCTACACATACACTAACACACATATACACACGTGTATATACACATTTATGCCAACACATGCCCCCCCCCCCCCGCAAATATGCCCCCCCCCCCTTCACACGCGACGCAACACGAACACGCAACGCACACGCACACACACAGACACAGTCACACATACACACACCAGACAGACAGACAACAGACAGCACACACACACACACCACTCAACCACAACACACACACACACACACACACACACACAACACACACACAACACACACACACACACCACACAAAGTACACACACACACAATCTCACACACACATACACACACACAAGACCGCGAGCATGCAGGGCACACCAATTGACACAAGCTTAACTGAGCAACATAGGATAAAGAATTCCCTTAGGGGAGTGAGCCTACTGAGTATTGATGGCTCTGACAGCAGAGGGGTAAAAGCTGTTCTTCAGGCGGTTAGATTTGCACTTAAAAGAACAGAACCTTTTACCAGATCAGGCAATAACTGGACTCCGTGTTTACCTTTCTCGCTCATGTGGGTTGCCCATTGGTTAATAAACATGGAAAATAATGTAGGGCTTAGTACACAACCTTGTCTAACACCCACTGAACATTCACAGAGATCAGCCAAGATGATAACGATGTGGGTTGCCCATTGGTTAATAAACATGGAAAATAATGTAGGGCTTAGTACACAACCTTGTCTAACACCCACTGGACATTCACAGAGATCAGCCAAGATGATAACGATGCATACATTGTTGTGATCGTTATTATTGTTGTTGTGATCGCTGCGAGCAACTTTCCCTTAACAAGTCCGAGGAAAAGGAAGAGGCAGAGAGACACAGAGGGAGGAGGAGGAAGAATAGAGAGAGAGAGAGAGGGGTAGAGAGAG
>CM065709.1:38214630-38217130 GCA_017654935.2 Phymorhynchus buccinoides
GTACAGTTCACACAGTAGCCTACCATCCACCCCACCCCCCTTGTGTCCACAGGACGTGACCTAATGTTCAGATTACTGTACAGTTCACACAGTAGCCTACCATCCACCCCACCCACCTTGTGTCCACAGGACGTGACCTAATGGTCAGATTAATGTACAGTTCACACAGTAGCCTACCATCCGCCCCACCCCCCTTGTGTCCACAGGACGTGACCTAATGGTCAGATTACTGTACAGTTCACACAGTAGCCTACCATCCACCCCACCCCCCTTGTGTCCACAGGACGTGACCTAATGGTCAGATTAATGTACAGTTCACACAGTAGCCTACCATCCACCCCACCCCCCTTGTGTCCACAGGACGTGACCTAATGGTCAGATTAATGTACAGTTCACACAGTAGCCTACCATCCACCCCACCCCCCTTGTGTCCACAGGACGTGACCTAATGGTCAGATTAATGTACAGTTCACACAGTAGCCTACCATCCACCCCACCCACCTTGTGTCCACAGGACGTGACCTAATGGTCAGATTACTGTACAGTTCACACAGTAGCCTACCATCCACCCCACCCCCCTTGTGTCCACAGGACGTGACCTAATGGTCAGATTAATGTACAGTTCACACAGTAGCCTACCATCCACCCCACCCACCTTGTGTCCACAGGACGTGACCTAATGTTCAGATTAATGTACAGTTCACACAGTAGCCTACCATCCACCCCACCCCCCTTGTGTCCACAGGACGTGACCTAATGGTCAGATTACTGTACAGTTCACACAGTAGCCTACCATCCACCCCACCCACCTTGTGTCCACAGGACGTGACCTAATGGTCAGATTAATGTACAGTTCACACAGTAGCCTACCATCCACCCCACCCACCTTGTGTCCACAGGACGTGACCTAATGTTCAGATTAATGTACAGTTCACACAGTAGCCTACACTCTATTCCCCTTGTGTCCACAGGACTTGACATCTGCCCTCATCCCTTCTGTCCACTATGAGTCCCAGATAGCAAAGGAGGCAACCACTATTCTGAAAAGATGGACTTGAATGATTGTTTTAGACGGGAGAATGACAGATTAATGTACTCTCTCACACAGTCCTACCATCCACCCCACCCTCCTCTCGTCCACTAGGACGTGACCTAATGTCAGATCCGTCTCTCCACACTCCTACCTCTACTCCACCCACCTCGTGTCCACAGGTCTCTCTCTCCCTCATCTCTTCTCCTCTCTCTCTCAGATAGCAAAGGAGGCTCTCTCTTCGTCTCTCTCTCTCTCTCTCTCCCTCTCATCTCTCTCTATCTCTCTCTCTCCTCTCTCTCTCTCTCTTCTCTCTCTCTCTCTTCTCTCTCTCTCTCTCTCCCTCTCTCTCTCATCTCTCTCTCTCAGTCTCTCTCTCTCTCCATCTCTCTTCTGAAAAGATGGACTCTCTCTCTCTCTCTCTCTCTCTCTCTCTCTCTCTCCTCTCCCTCTCTCTCTCTCTTCTCTCTCTCTCTCTCTCCCTCTCTCTCTCTCTCTCTCTCTCTCTCTCTCTCTCTCTCTCTCTCTCTCTCTCTCTCTCTCTCTCTCTCTCTCTCTCTCTCTCTTCTCTCTCTCTCTCTCTCTCTCTCTCTCTCTCTCTCTCGTCTCTCTCTCTCTCCTCTCTCTCCTCTCTCTCTCTCTCTCTCTCTCTCTCTCTCTCTCTCTCTCTCTCTCTCTCTCCTCTCTCTCTCTCTCTCTCTCTCTCTCTCTCTCTCTCTCTCTCACTCTCTCTCTCTCTCTCTCTCTCTCTCTCTCTCTCTCTCTCTCTCTCTCTCTCTCTCTCTCTCTCTCTCTGCCATAATGATTTCAATGCGGGAGATGTTCTTAAAGGGCAACGTACTTGCTTCCTTGACTGCTGCATAAGGACTCCATACTGGTAGGAGACTCATGCTTATTTACAAAAGACTAAAAAAACCTTAATTGAACTTACCTTAATTGCTAGTTTAGAATGATCATAGACGAAAAGTGTAAACAGAGAGAGAGAGAGAGAGGGGGGGGGGGGGAGGGGGGGGGGAGGGAGAGAGAGAGACAGACAGAAAGGGACAGAGAGAGAGAGAGAGGGACACAGAGAGAGAGAGAGACTGACAGACAGAGACAGATAGACAGAAAGACAGACTGGAAACCATACAGCTACAAAAGGACGCAAAAACAACATCTCGCAGAACAGTAAACTTTCTAATCGAATTCTACGTGTTATCAATAACACGCACGCACACACGCACACACGCACGCGCACACACACACACACACACACATACATACACATACACACACACACACACACACACACACACACACACACACACACACACGCGCGCGCGCGCGCGCGCGCGCGCACGCACGCACACGCACACGCACACACACACACGCACGCTACGCACGCGCACGCACACGCACACACACGCACACACGCACACACACACACACACGGACAAACAAACAGAGCATCAGAAAGACAATGTAGAACAG
>CM065709.1:38222130-38224630 GCA_017654935.2 Phymorhynchus buccinoides
ATGAATCAAGAAGTGCAACTCGTTTTTTCATTTGATCGCAGAATGGACAGGTTTTGGGAATATTATTGTCGAAGCGTTTGTTATAATTTCTCAAATCATTTACGCCCAGTCAAAACTGAGCGAATCCAGCCTTGAACTTCTTAATTGTTAGTTCAGTAAGGAAGTGTTCAGGTTGTAGAAGAAGTTTTGAACGTAACGTAAGTAAGGGAGATAGAGAGAGAAGAGGGAGAGAGAGAGAGAGAGAAGACGAGAGAAGAAACGATAGAGAGGAGAGAGAAGAGAGAGAGAGAGATATAGAGAGGAGAGAGAGAGAGGACAGAGAGCAAGAGAGAGAGAGAGAGAGAGAGAGAGAGAGAGAAGAGAGGAGAGAGAGAGAGAGAGAGAGAGAGAAGAGAGAGAGCGAGAGGGAGGAGAGAGATCGAGAGAGAGAGAGAGAGAAGAGAGAGAGAGAGAGAGAGCGAGAGAGAGAGAGAGGAGAGAGGAGAGAGAGAGAGAGAGAGAAGAAGAGAAGAGAGAGATAGAGAGTTGAAAGAGGGACAGGGAGAGAGATGAGAGAGAGAGAGAGAGCGAGAACTGCAGAGAGAGAGAGAGAGAGAGAGAGAGAGAGTAGAGAGTTTGAGAGAGAGAGAGAGCAGAGAGAGAGAGTGCAGAGAGTGTGAGAGAGAGAGAGGTATGATTAGAGAGAGAGAGAGAGTTGAGAGAGTTGAGATAGAGAGAGAGAGAGAGAGAGGAGAGAGAGAGAGAGAAGAGAGGAGAGAAGACAGAAGATAGAGGAGGAGAGAGAGAGGAGAAGGAGAGAGAGAGAGAGAGAGAGAGAGAGAGAGAGGAAGAGAGGAGGGGAGAGAGAGAGTGAAGAGTAGTAGAGAGGAACGAGAGAGAGATTTGCGAGAATGAGAGAGAGAGAGAGCGAGAGAGGAGCGAGAGAGAGTCGGGAAGAGAGAGAGAGAGAGGCGAGCAGCGCAGCGGAAGAGAGAGAGTAGCGAGAGAGAGCGAGGCGAGAGGAGAGAGGGCAAGAGAAGAGAGAGAGAGAGCGAGAGGGAGCGAGATGCGGAGAGAGAGAAAAAAATAAAAGAAAGAAAAAAAAAAACTCAGTCCCGTGTTGGTCTGCTTTATGTCATCTGATTGTATTTTGTATTGTGTTTTTGGTGGAGGTGAGTGGGGTGATGGTAACGGTGTGTGCTGTTCCTGTGTTTGTGTGTCCTGTGTGTGTGTGGTGTGTCTTGTGGTGGGGTGTTTGGGCGCGCGAGCGCGCGCGCGCCGGTGGCGGCGCGCGCGTGTGTGTGTGTGTGTTGTGTGTGTGTGTATGTCGTACGTGCGTGTATGTGTGGGTGTGGTGTGTATGTGTATCGACTATTTGAATGTGAGTGAGAGATTTTTTAGTGTTGTTGTTGAATTTCATTCTTTTACTTTTTGTTGTATTGTTAAGAGCATAGAGCTTCTCACACATTGGTGGAGGACTACCTCTTATAAATGGCTTCAATATTTTATTATCTCTGGCTCGTCGCGTCTCTGCTCTGTCATCTCTCTCCTGTCCTATCTCTCTGTCCTCTCTCTCTGTTCGTCTCTCTCTCATCTGTACTCTCTCATCTCCCGTCTCTCTCAATCTGTCTAGTCTGAATCTCTCTCATACATCAGCTGCAGCCGTGGTGTGTCGTGTAAATAAGCCTATGAGCTCGCTTAAATAAAGTTATTCATTCATCTCAGGTCGTATCATTCTCGCCTCTTTCATCTGCGTCTCAGCGCATCTCATCCTCGCGCTGTCCTCTCATACGTCTCTCTCTCTCTCGGTCGTCTCACTCTTTCTCTCTGCCTGTCCTCCCCTCTACGCATGCGTTAATAAGTGTAAGCGTCCTGCGAGTTATTTGTAGTGATGCACGTTACAACGCGAATGATATCTGCACGTTTGTCTATTTCCTCTTGTAGCCTTAAAGCACCTAGAGCGCTAAGACGCTGGATAACAAGCCGCGCGACATCATTTTCATGTCCGTTGACCTTGACCTTTGACGTATCACCTTCATCTTCGAATATGGCCTAGATATTCTAACTACCTAGCCGCATGCAAACTATCAAGGTCCTAGGCCCGTCCGTTCAAACGTTATTGTGTTTCTCATGCATGTATGCATGCATACATAACATACATACATACATACACACACACAACACACACACACACACACACACACACACACACAGACACACACACACACACACACACACACACATACACACACACACATAACACACACACACATACATACATACATACATACATACATACATACATACATACATACATACATACATACATACACACACACATACATACATACATACATACATACATACACACACACACACACATACATACATACATACATACATACATACATACATACATGCATGCATGCATACATACATACACACACACACATACATACATACACTACATACATACATACACATACATACATACACACACACACGCACACGCACAAACCAA
>CM065709.1:38229630-38232130 GCA_017654935.2 Phymorhynchus buccinoides
TCAATGCAAACATTTTGAAGGGGGGTGGGGGCTAGGTTGGTTCCAGAACCAGACAGTTATAGTTAAAATCATTGTTAAAATGACAACAAATCACGATCATGTTGTGTTAACACAGTCACGTTCTTCCCTCTATCCAGCCTCACACCTTTCTTCACGCTCACCCAGTAGACCTACCTGTCTCGGAAGCAGTAGAAGCAGTAGCAGCAGCAGCAGTAGAAGCAGTAGCAGCAGCAGTAGTATTAGCAGTGTTACTCTGCTCCGGGGATAGCCGTCTTTTGTTAATAAACTCACTCACGCCCCGAGACAGTTTGTTGCCCATGATGAAAGACACTAGCTTATCCATGGACATGGATATCAATAAATGATACAAACCAGACTTCAACACAACACGCTTTAAAAAATGCCAACACTTCGTAGGCACAACACTACTAGTGACGCACACAGGGGTAGCTCTTGTGTTGGTAGGGCAGGCGAGGTTAGCGCGTCTTTTGGTCCCGTGAGCAGGTTCGGGTGTGTTTTGTCATAAGAAAATCTTGGACTCGGATGCTTTAATTTGAGAGTTTACCCTCTTTTCAGTGTCCTCCACTTTGTATTCTTTTCATAGAATCGTTCTTCAGTTGTTTCTTCATAGACTTTTACAGACCAGTTCCTAGTTCCGTCGCGACTCTTGCCAGTATTGGCACCTGCGATGCATTGATCCTGATCCTGATCCTGACTAAGTCGCAGGTCCTTAAAACGTGCATGAAATTTATATCTCTTACACTTCAATCTCTATTAGACATCGGCAGGGTTTCTGATAACGTAGATATTGTGCGTATTTACGCACTAGAGCTCTCAAATCACCCCCTACAATCTCAAACCATGCGTGAGATTTGCCCTTTAAGATCTCAAGTAGGGGTGAGACGACGCATTAAAATGGGCACCCGTTTATAGCACCACTAACAAAGATGATATAGTAGCAGACACATTAATGGTCCCAACAGAACAATAATTCAGCAGAACTAAAAATGTTTGCCACCAAAAAAGATGGTCAAACAAAACATCAAATACTTCAGCACTAAATAAAACATTCTGACAGAAGATAACATTATTGTCAGAAAATACGATGAAAATAATCTACTTCTGAGCAGAAAACAACAACAAATCATCCCAACACTATGAAAGGTGAGTTTTCACTCACTCAGCTTGTAGTTCAGTGTTGATGTTTTCAGCTCAGTTTAGTGAAGCTAACATGCATTGATCGTGGGAGGTCAACTCAGTGTCAGTCAGTGTCACCAAACAGCCTGAATATACAAAGAGCTCGCTCTCCACAGCTGACTGAAGCCGGGTTTTTTTTAACTCCCACCCTTTCACCTACACTACAGGCGGGGATCATTGTGAACTCTCTCACTGCCTCTGCTACCATACTTAGCACTCCCCACCTTCCACCTTCCAGGCGGGAAGTGAGAAAGTTGGCTTCATTCTTTGCAAGGTTGGTAGGCTGCGAAGTGATCACTCTTTGTTGTTGTCGCACCCTGGCTTAAAGACTCCAGGGATTGTCCCAACAGCCGAAGCACTTGAACACTGTGGTACAAACGCACCAGCTAAGGGTGAGAACATTACGTGTGTGGCCGTTTTTGATTACCCAGCCACGTGGGCAGCCACACTCCGACTTCGGAGGATATCACTGTTTGTGACTTTCAGGCATTTGGGTGTCGCTCACTTCTTTACTTCCGAGGAAACCCGAGGTCCCTGCCTTACCAGCATTGACCGATCACCGGCAGCGAGACGGATGCCTTGAGACGATGGAGCCACACGCAGAAGCAGACACACAAGAAACTAGACTGTGAAAACGCTTGACAACCAGCCTCGCGGCAGCATTTTCGGCTCCAGCGAACTTGACCTTCGACCAATGACCTTCATTTTCGAACTTGGCCTAGATATCCTAACTACCTAACCTATCCGCACGCAGCACGTGAGGGTCATTGGTCCCTCTGTTCAAACGCTATCGTGTTAGCATAGGTAGTGGGTCAGGTGGGGCCCGGGTGTCCCCGGCTGATCCCGGGGGGACTTAATGGTCGTGCATGAATTACGTAGCCTTCCTATCCACCTCAAATCTTCAAGATATTCTACCAAGTTCCCTCTTGTTTCAAATCTCTTTATTATATTTTTCTAAATACATACCAATCCTCCCTTTATATTTTCTAAACAGTGAACACTTTCTCTATCTCAATCTTATGTCTTATCCCGCACAGCGCATCTTCGTCTTTGAACCCCTGTGTATGTCAAGAATTGCCGATAAACGGCAGGTGGACATTACTGGAAGAAGAAGAAGAAGAAGAAGAAGAAGAAGAAGAAGAAGAAGAAGAAGAAGAAGAAGAAGAAGAAGAAGAAGAAGAAGAAGAAGAAGAAGAAGAAGAAGTCTTTCAGTTAGTCAGCCAGCCAGCCAGGAGCAGCCTCACAGTAGTGAAAACATTACCAGCTTCGCTCGGTATTGGTAACAACTGATGATGAACCTCCA
>CM065709.1:38248357-38260857 GCA_017654935.2 Phymorhynchus buccinoides
GAACATAAACCAAACATACATGCACGAAAGATAAACCATACTGATTAAGGACATAAGGAGCATAAATACATATTTACAGCAACAAACAGAAAGCGTATGAAAATGCAGTACAATATCAACATAGTGTGCCACATATTCAAATAAAAAAGGGGGCACAATGGGTTATACGCACAGATATATTATACACAGCTTTATCTCACACACTACTGTTTTATCTATGGGTGGGGATGGGGCTAGGAGACATTAAAACCAAATTTAGGATAACCATTACATATTCAACTGTTGCCTATTCGAAAGACGCAGTTTGAGTCTTGTCTTGAAATAGTTCTTTTTTTTTCAATTTTCTTTAGAGTAGCAGGCAGGCTGTTCCACAAGGTTCCACCAGAGTATAGGAAGCTAGATTTGTAGAGGTTATTTCTAGGTCTAGGAAAAGATAACAAATGATTATGTCTGTGAGGATTGACTTTGAATGAATCTATAAGTTTTTTTCGGAGCATTTCCGTTTATGATATTGTGCATAAGTAGTGCTTTATTGAACAACAGTCTGTCATGTTAAGTTAATAGGTTTAGTTCTTTATACTCTTTGATAGTCAGTGAGCTAGATTTGAACAAAATCAATTTGACAGCTTTTGCATACATACGGTTGATTAGTTCCAAATTGGTATCACTACAGTTGTGTGTGTGTGTGTGTGTGTGTGTGTGTGTGTGTGTGTGTGTGTGTGTGTGTGTGTGTGCGTGAGTGAGAGTGAGAGAGAGAGAGAGAGAGAGAGAGAGAGAGAGAGAGAGAGAGAGAGAGAGAGAGAGAGAGAGAGAGAGAGAGAGAGAGAGAGAGAGAGAGAGAGAGAGAGAGAGAGAGAGAGAGAGAGAGTTTATGCCTACAACATTTTAAACAACGGTGCGTCAGAGAGAGATCATTCTCTAGCCAAATCATTGAAACTTAAAAACTGTATGCCTAGAGAGATAACCAAACTAGTGACCCAAATGTCCTTTCAGATAACAGTTAATAGATTAATATGTAAGAGAAGAGACTAAGATCAAAATAGAAGTAGAAGTGCTGCAAGAGAATAATAATGATAACAATATATTGTTCGTATATTATAATACACTTTAGCACCATTCATTTTGAATATGGTCCAACGGTAATACAATACGTCACCACACTATCATCTCTCTAGCCAAATCATTGAAACAATTAAAAACTGTATGCCTATGTTTATAACCAAACTAGTGACCCAAATGTCCTTTCATAATCATAACAGTTAATAGATTAATATGTAACAGAATTAGACTAATATCAAAATAGAAGTATGAAGTGCTGCAAGAGAATAATAATGATAACAATATATTGTTCGTATATTATAATACACTTTCAGCACCATTCATTTTGAATATGGTCCAAAGGGAGAAAATACAATAATCACCCATCACAATACAAGAACACCCATCACAATACAAGAAGGGGGATCACACTTCCTGATCACCCCCACACCAAGAATCCCCCATCACACTCTCTGCAATTTCATGAGGCCGTGTACACATACAAAAACGTCTATCACGGAAACCGAATCTGCAATCCGTAAAGAAAGAAAAATACATCTGTAAGTCAGAACTATGAAGGATTGTGCACATTACACGTGGAAGCCCATGCGTATATCCCGTCCGCAAGAATTTCTGACTTTCAAGAATACCCATCACACACACAAGGATCACCCATCACACACACAAGAATCGCCCATCCACGTCTGCTGTGTGTCACGAGGCCTTAATCGCCCTACACACACAAGAATAGCTAATTTTCAAGAATCTATTTTCACACACACAAGGTTTTATTTTCACAACATCAGTACGCGTTTAATATTATGATTAATCACACACACAAAAACCCATTTTTAATATGGATGATTTTTTTTAAATTGCGCTACACACACAATAATCACCCATCACACACACAAGAATCACCCATCACACACACAAGAATCACCCATCACACACACAAGAATCGCCCATCACACACACAAGAATCGCCCATCACACACACAAGAATCACCCATCACACACACAAGAATCGCCCATCACACACACAAGAATCGCCCATCACACACACAAGAATCGCCCATCACACACACAAGAATCACCCATCACACACACAAGAATCACCCATCACACACACAAGAATCGCCCATCACACACACAAGAATCGCCCATCACACACACAAGAATCACCCATCACACACACAAGAATCGCCCATCACACACACAAGAATCGCCCATCACACACACAAGAATCGCCCATCACACACACAAACGCGCGCGCACACACATACACATGCACGCACGCACGCACACACAGGTCTGCACATTCATATAAACAGGCTTGCGCGTATGCATAGCCTACCTACTGACTAGGCTTCTCGTGCTGAACAGAGACGAAGTTTATTCATTAGTTTACTTTACCCAGCCTCAGCGCTCATGCACCGAAATAACTATTTCCATTCCCTGCACAATAGGAACTCCTACGGCTGTCGTGCAAATTCAATAGACTCGGGTCTACATTACCTTGTCTGTATGTCTGCCTGCCTGTCTGCCTGTTTGTCTGTCTGTCTGCCTGCCTGCCTGTTTGTCTGCCTGCCTGCTTGTCTGTCTGCCTGCCTGCCTGCCTGTTTGTCTGCCTGCCTGCTTGTCTGTCTGTCTGCCTGCCTGTTTGTCTGCCTGCCTGTCTGTCTGCCTGCCTGCTTGTCTGTCTGCCTGCCTGCTTGTCTGTCTGTCTGCCTGCCTGCCTGTTTGTCTGTCTGCCTGTGTCTGCCTGTTTGTTTGTCTGTCTCATGGGTGTTACTCCCCAAAATGAAAAAAAAATGAAAGGAAGGGGTCCAGGGACCCATGGCCCCGGCAGGGTACAGGGGCAGAGCCCCGTCGGACGATTCAGGGGGTCAACTTAAGAGAGAGATACAACGAGACAGACAGACAGACAGTTAAAATGAGAGACAGAGACAGTTTAAATTTGATAAGCCTTGTAAAATTATTACATTGCCTTTGTAAACTTCCAAGATAGAACAACTAGACTAAGTTCAAAACGCCCCAAATCGTTTGTGGTCAATTTATTTTTCTTGGGATGGATGACCAAAAAAACCTGAAATTCAGTTTCTGGTAAAATAAAAAATACTGAAATCAGTGTAAAAATGAAAGAGTAGCACCCATGCTGTCTGCCTGTTTGTCTGTCTGTATATCTGCCTGTTTGTCTGTCTGTATATCTGCCTGTTTGTCTGTCTACCTGCCTGTTTGTCCGTCTGCCTGTTTGTCTGCCTGCCTGTCTGTCTTATGCACATTTCAGTAGTTGTGAGTCTCGGGCTGTCTTCTATCTTCCTTGTGTGTGTCACAGTCACACTGTCATATTTACCTGCCAAGCGAAGGTGGTAATGTTTCCACTGCCGTTTGTCTGTCTGTGCCTGGCTGATTGACTGACTGACTATAAATCTATTTTACCACCATATCGTTTGAATGATCTAAGACCCTCATTTTTTTTTAAATTGCTAGTTACAATATCTAGGAGAAGTTCGAAAATGAAGGTCATTGGTCAAAGGTCAAGGTCACCGGAGCCGGAAATACTGCTTGACCCATCGTTTTCACCCGTTTGTATAGCAATAAGATTGTAAATGTCAATCATCAACGGAGAGTCTGTGCGTTTCTCGGTATAGGAATAAACGTTAGTTTGTAGACTGTGACTGACTTTTCTGCTGTTCTTATCTCTCTGCATGCTTTACTGTGAAGATGTTCGAAGCAATCGCTGAGACAGGCAGGCAAGCAGACAGACAGACAGGCAAGCAGACAGACAGACAGGTAATCAGACAGACAGACAGGTATTTCTTTTTTTCCATTCTAGTCCCGTCAGCAGCTATGGTCATCTTAGGACTGTCACCGCGTAAAGTTCGACCACTTATTACAAAACACTCATCAATGTATCTGACCAACGTTCAACAACCTGTAAACAACAAAACATACAGTACAATTCATAACATGACACCTCCATCATTGCACTGTGTCCACACAGTGCTGGAAACGTTGAGCCACTCTACTCTGTTTATCGGATCAATATTTGTTTTTTAAAGAAGGCAAAAAGGATAACAAACACATACTTGTAAAAAATACATATATAAATTGCCATATAGGCAAATATGCACTGCAGAATGGACAACAGGTGCCCACTCAAGTGTGCACATGTTGTCCATTCTGCAGACAGACAGGTAATGAGACAGACAGACAGACAGGCAATGAGACAGACAGACAGACAGGCAATGAGACAGACAGACAGACAGGCAATGAGACAGACAGACAGACAGGCACACAAACGAGGGAATAATATGGGGGCAGTTTTATCCATAAACACAATAACAGCAAAACACACGCGTATTGCTTGACATAAGTAAAATCGTATTAAAAGGAAATAGGGCCTATTATCTTACATGTATACAAACTCGTGTAAAAAGAGATATACTGAGATAGCTAGGCTACAAATAAATACAAAACAAAAGGTCCAACGAAATGATATAATCATATTTTCGCACAAACGTGTGTGTAAGCGCACTCGCATATTCCTACACATATGTGCATGCGCGTATACATTCACATAAATAAACAATTCAGGATTAGCACTTTGTTAGTTTATTGTCTCAGATTCATTTTATTGGAATACACCCACATACACGTGCATGTGTGTCTTTGCGTGTACATACGCACGAATGCATGCACATACGCATTTTATTGGAATACACCCACATTTATGTGTGCCTTTGCGTATACATACGCACAAATGCATGCACGTGTGCACACGCAAAGACACATAAATGTACGTATGCTCGCATGTGATAGCGCACGTGCGCACGGACTTACAGACACACACACACAATCACGAGCGCGCGAACGTATGCATGACGCACACCCCCATGCATGCACAAACACACACAAACCCAATCCACTACACACAGAGCGATCTGTTCCATCTTACACTGTTATATTCATCATTCTATCACTCACAATTTTTTCTCTGTTGCTGTCTAGGGGGGGGGGGGGGGGCATTTTCTTTGGTTTTGTAATTGTAAGACGCTGTGTCTGCTTTTTCACGTTTTAGTTTTAGTTCGCAAGTAAACAACAAGTCATCAATTTGGTTTCACCTCACAATCCGTCTTGATGTTATTGCCTTAAGTAAACAACAAGTCATCAATTTGGTTTCACCTCACAATCCGTCTTGATGTTATTGCCTTCTTGTTGCTGTTAATACATGTATAATCAATACCTTTGGTTTTACCTCACAATCCGTCTTGATGTTATTGCCTTCTTGTTGCTGTTAATACATGTATAATCAATGCCTTTGGTTTCACCTCACAATCCGTCTTGATGTTATTGCCTTAAGTAAACAACAAGTCATCAATTTGGTTTCACCTCACAATCCGTCTTGATGTTATTGCCTTCTTGTTGCTGTTAATACATGTATAATCAATGCCTTTGGTTTCACCTCACAATCCGTCTTGATGTTATTGCCTTCTTGTTGCTGTTAATACATGTATAATCAATGCCTTTGGTTTCACCTCACAATCCGTCTTGGTGTTATTGCCTTCTTGTTGCTGTTAATACATGTATAATCTATGCCTTTGGTTTCACCTCACAATCCGTCTTGGTGTTGTTGTCTTCTTGTTGCTGTTAATACATGTATAATCAATGCCTTTGTTGTTATTGGTGTATCGCCTTGCTTGTACGCATGAATTATTCATTTACATATATCTTCCTTATCCGAATCCACAAAACGTTATTGTATAAAACTAAACAACATAATCCGCCTACAAGCACAAAACATCAAATAAACAAAGCATCTAAGACCCAGTTGTCCAAACCTGTGGATTCACATTGTTCACTTCTCTACACAAACTTCCCTTCATGTTTTTAAAAATCCAAAACACATTTCCTTTTCGAGTTGACAATAACACGCATTTGTATTTGAATGTCTCCTTTGTTCAAGATAACAATCCCATGCCCAGTTGTCGCTTTACTTGTTGAATGTCTCCTCTGTTCAAGATAACAATCCCATGCCCAGTTGTCGCTTTACTTGTTCAAAATGTGTTGTTTTTCTTCTGTTCTTCATCGTTTCGTGTCCGTCTTTCTGGATCGTCGACTCCTATTGGTCCCTTTGTTTCAGACAGTTCCTTCACGCTTCTGTTTCTGGCTTTCTGTCTTGTTTTCTTCCATCATTATTCATGCAGGTCATAAATGAGGTGCAATACACTTGGATTATACCACGAACGTGTAAAATCATATTTACACACATACACAGTTCACATAAAATGTCTTTACTTGTTGTGTGTCAAGATAACAATCCCATGCCCAGTTGTGTGTGAATGTGTGTGTGTGTGTGTGTGTGTGTGTGTCGTGTCTCCTATGTTGTGCCCAGTTGTGTGTTGAATGTCTCCTCTGTTGAAGTGCCCAGTTGTCGCTTTACTTGTTGAATGTGTTCAAGATAACAATCCCATGCCCAGTGTCGCTTTACTTGTTGTGTGTTGAAGATAACAATCCCATGCCCAGTTGTCGCTTTACTTGTTGAATGTCTCCTCTGTTCAAGATAACAATCCCATGCCCAGTTGTCGCTTTACTTGTTGGATGTCTGCTGTTGAAGATAACAATCCCATGCGCAGTTGTCGCTTTACTTGTGTGTGTGCATAAAATCAAGACATCAGCTTAAAATGTTAACAAGCACTGGGACTGGTTCAATGTAAAAAAAAGTGTAAAAAACAACAACGAAAAATGGTTTGTTTTTAGAACACTGACACAAACTATTGGATGGAGATAGGTACAATGGAAGGTGTGTCATTCAGATTGGGAGCTGGGAAGGAGGAAGTTAGGGGTAAGGGCGGAATAAAAAAGATGAGTGAAGTCCGGGGGTAAGAGAGACAAGGGTCATAAATGAACTTGGATTATACCACGAACGTGTAAAATCATATTTACACACATACACAGTTCACATAAAATGTCAGTGTGTGTGTGTGTGTGTGTGTGTGTGTGTGTGTGTGTGTGTGTGTGTGCGTGTGCGTGCGTGTGCGTGCGTGTGGTGGGGGTGCGGGGGAATGTGCGTGTGTGTGTGTATGTGTGTGTGAGGCTTAAAAAAACAAGCACTGGGACTGGTTCAATGTAAAAAAAAGTGTAAAAAACAACAACGAAATAGCTGACACAAACATCGATCAGATTGGGACTGAGATGGTCGTTGTATAGCGAACAAAACTGGAGGGGGGTGGGGTGTTGAGGGTGGGGATCGGGGGGATTGGTGCATTGGCCAACAGATAGGAAAGTCTCTCTTGAAAACTCCCCCTCTCTCTCTTTTACACACACACACACACACATAGTTAGCCTACGCATGAACGCAAACATACGTACATATACATGGCTGGATGAGGGAAAGGCTGTAGATTTACACATCTCTCTCTCTCACTCTCTCTCTCTTTCTCGTACGCACGCACGCGCACACATATGCACGCAAACTTACGAACATACGCGTTGCTGTATTTGGGGAAGGCTGTGGATTTAGAAGTCTCTCTCTCCCTCTCTCTCTATTTCTCTCTCTTTCTCTCGCGCACGCACACACACACACTCACACACACACACTCTCTCTCTCTCTCTCTCTCTCTCTCTCTCTCTCTCTCTCTCTTTTCCCCAATCATATCAAGGCCTCAGACCCTTCTTCAGGCAACCCCTCACCCTCAGTAGCACAAACCGGGGAGGTAGGGGAGAGAGAGGGAGAGGCCGCGGCATCAATCTCCCCTCCCTTCTCCCCAACAACACTCTCCCCCTCTCCCCTCTCTCTCCCGTTCGCCATAGACCCAGGGAGAGTGGGGGAGAGAGGGGGTGGGGGGAGATCAGAAGAGGAACTAATCTCAGAAGATTCGGAAGTGGGGATGGGAGATGACTCTTTGGCTTTTTCCGTAAATTTGGAAAGAGGGGCGGTAGAAGAAGAGAACGGGTTATCTTCGGTAGAAGGGGGGAGGGAAGGAGGAGGAGGAGGAGAAGGAGGAGGAGAAGGAGGAGAAGGCACAAAATCAGAAGGATATTCCGGAGGAGGTAACCCAGAAACTTCATCTTCTTCTTCTTGGTTCTCTGGCGATTCCATGACCACGTTGCAGGACTCCTCCTCGGAAGTCTGTTGCTCTTGTTGCGGAGTTCCGTTGCTCGAATCTTCCGAAACCTGTTGCCGCCTTCCGTTGTTGCTGCTGCTTTCGGGAGAGAGGGAGAGCGGCGGGGAGACCGACGAAGAGAGAGGCGGGGAGGAGACGGGAGGAGAGTAGAGAGCGTTGTCAGGGGAGAAGGAGACCTTCTTTTCTCCCTCTCCCGGGAGACAGGGAGAGGGGAAAGGCGGGGGAGGGATGCTCTCCCCGGCTGAAGAAGGGAGAGAGGAAGGGAGATCTCCCGGCTCGGGAGACAGGAGAGGGGAGAGTCGCTGCTCTCCAAAAACAGGGGGAGAAGGCAGGGAAGAAGTCTCCCCACTGGGAGACACAGGGGAGACGGGAGTGAGTTTTTCGTCAACGGGGCTTTCTTGATCATCCACCCTCGCATTGGAAAGCAAACTCTCGTTGTGGAGAGACTGAGCGAGAAGACTTCCTCCGATCCCATTCTCCGTCACAACCCGGATCGCATCCCGAACCGCGCGCTGAGTCACCTCGCAAGCGATCTTTCGCAAAATGTCATCATTCTGCGGTGCACTCCCCGCTTCCGGTTCGTTCTGCGTACTTCTCATTTCCCGTTCCGGCGAAGAGACGACTTCCTGTTCCGTGTTAGTAGCACTCTCCTCTTCTTCTTCTACTTCGATTTCTAATTCTTCTATTTCTGCCTGGCTGGAGGATGTTGGGTAAGCGGTTGGCGGAAGAAAACAATGGATGTCGTCTTCGTTTATCGGAGGGTAGCTGACTTCGTCGCTCGGAGTGATTTCACCATCTTGAAGCGAGGTTTGTTTCGTGACGATTTCCGGCAGCGGTTCTACTTTCGGCTTCGCACAGGCGGCGTAACTCTCGCCATAATGATCAGCGTGGACATTTTTCTCCGTTTCGTGAAGGTTTGTGCTGTTCTCATTGTGCTCAGAACTGTCTTCAATGCTGCTGATATTACCGTTAGTAATCGCTTTAGAGTTTATGTCGCTGTTTTCTTCTCTCTCTGCGCCATCATTTCTTTCATCTTTTTCATCTGCACAGTCGTTTTCTTTTCTCCTTTGCATCATCTTCATCATCGTTTTCTTCATTGTTGACGGATTCGACGAAAGTTTTCAACCCGGCCTGTAAAGCTTCTTGAACTAAAGCATTCCCCGTCTCCCACAAAGTCTTATCATCCACATCGCCCTTTTCTTCTTCTTTTTTATATTCTTCATCGTCTCCATCTCCAAAACGGATGTCCTTTTCGGTGTCCATGTCTAAGGCAGAATCGTTGCTTTCATTGCTATCGTCGTTGCTTTGATCCGGCATTTGCTCAGAAGATGTTTCCACCACAGAATTAGCAACATTCTCATCAGGCGACTGAAGAGAGTCGGAAGCTTCCTCGCTGGACGGAGACTCAACGGAGAGCTTGATGGGGCTGATGACTTCTTTGAAGGTTTCCTCAGCCCCAGCTCCTGGCTGTGCTGCCTCTGTGGGCCGGTTCAAGGGAGGGAGCTGGGTGTGGCTGGCTGGTTTGGAAGCCACTCTTTCTGCATCGCTTTGTGCTGAGTCTGTGGTATCGTTTCCAACCTCCTGAACTTCCGTGCAAGCTGCTACTTGTTGGCTAGTTTCTTCCACAGTCCCTGCCATGTTTGTTACCGCTTGTTCTTTGGTAGCTGTTCCCGTAGATGCGTTGACTCCCTCTTCTGTTACAAGGTCGATGCTGTTTCCTTTCAATTCGCCCATTGGACAGACCGGTGCTTCCCCACCAACCATTTCCTGACAAGCTGCTGCTACTATTTCTGTTGCGTCTGGGCTCATCTCTTTCTTTACGTCTTGGACAGACTGGTCTTGTTTGTCCATGGCAGTTTTCTCTGTCGTCTCTTCCACGCGATCCATTTCTTTCATGGCTGCTTCTCTTTTCAGACTTGACTCTGCTTCAGCAACGGCTGCCATTGCCCGGTTGGCGCCACTGACTGCATCAGCCATACCTTGTTTCGCTTTCTCTTCAGGAATCTCTCCATTTCCTATCACGGTTTCTGCTTTGTTCTGGGACGCTTCCACGGCAGAATGTACTCCAACTTCAGCAGCCGTAGCAAATACTTCTCCTTGAGCGGCATCACCCGCATTTTCAACCTCATCTTTTACTGCTTCAATCTCAGTGAAGGAGTCTGCTTTCGCTGCCTCATCCACTTGCCCTACCCCGATGTTAGCAGCGTTCAGAATGTCGTTGTTCATTTCAGTGACATCGTTCTCCGCCGAAGCTGCGGCAGAGTCAGGAGCAGATTGTTTGCCCGCTTTCACCATCTCCGCAGCCACCACCACTTGCTGGGCTTCATCTACTTTTCCCTCAATGTTGTTCGCAGCATCTGCGGTAGTAGCATCGTCTCTCTCGGACTCAGCACCTGCTGCTGCCATGGCTTCGTTTTTCTTCGCTTCGGATTCTTCCGTAACAACCGCAACCGTAGTAGTAGTAGTAGGGGCAACTTCTTCGTCAGCTTTTTCCACCGCCTCTGCCGTAGCAACAATCTGAGCCCCGTCCCCTTCCACTTTCCTAACCGAAGCGTCAATGGATTGCTGACGAGCTAGCACGGCTTGTTTGGCCAGCTCTTTAGCGCGGTCCTTGACGATTCTCAATCCTTCGTTTCCTCTGCACTTCTCCGTTCCTTCTTCTCTGAGGTCGGCATGGATGCCGTCCACCCCTACGGTGAGTGGCACTTCTTCCTCTCTCTCTCCGGGTTTCTCTCTCTCCTCCAGCCTGGCTTCTCTTTTCGCCTGTTTGCCCGAGCAGTAGTTCCCCATGGCTGGAGGCTGGTGGTTTCAGAGTGTGCCGGATGAAATGAGCGACAAGGTTTGCTTACTCAGAACACAAACTGGAATGACCACGAACAAGAAGAGTTGTGCTAAAACGCCAACGTTGTTCTCAACGTTAGATGGGTAATACACACGAAGGCAAGGTCTCCTTGCTACTCTCTCTCTCTTTGTCTCTCTCTCTTTGGATTGGAGTCTTGATTATTCTGATAACACTCTCAAGATGATAATGAACAAGAAGAAGTTCTGGTAAAACGCCACAGTAATTCTCGACGCTCGAAGAGAAACGGAGGCGAAATCAACTAACAATGCACGAGAATTCTCTTAAAACTCACACTAGTTATTTATTCTGAACGCTTGGTAGAAGAGGAAAGATAAACGGACGAGGCGAGGTCTACAAGCTCCCCTTTCTCTCTGAGTGGGTCGGAGGCTGAATGATCCAGAAGAGCTCTGTAAAGGTGACAATGAACAACAGCTCTGGTAAAGCGCACACACTCTGATGGTCGGAGGCTGAATGATCCAGAAGAGCTCTGTAAAGGTGACAATGAACAACAGCTCTGGTAAAGCGCACACTCGCCAGTCGTTCTTAGGAGTGGAAAGATACACGGAGGTGAAGTCCTCTGGCTTCCTCTCTATCTCTCTGGGCTGGAGGACTTTGAAGAGGAGGAGGAGGAGGAGGAGAAGCAGGAGGAGGAGGAGGTTGAAGTAGAGTGGCAGCTGCTCAGTGATCGGGATGGGCCCAAGGAACGAGTTGCTGGCAGCCGGTCCCCCTCTCTCTCCAGTGTTGGTTAGGTTGGCGTGTACTCTGAAGCAGAAACCAAAAGGCCAGTGACATGAAAAGTGACATTTAGAAAAGTGTCCGATTTTTAAAAAACATGTACATCTCAAAACTGTTTGGCAAATCATGTATACATGCACGAACGCACACTCAAACACACAAACATACATAGGCCTAGTTTCTGCCTGTCCGTCTCTCTCTGTCTGTCTGTCTGTCTCTCTGTCTGTCTGCCCGTCTCACTCTCTCTCTATCAGTTATGTATTATAAGTTTTAGAACTAATGAAAACTATGTGGAGCTTAGGAAATAGGGACACGACTGTAGCTTTTAGATTGTTTGACGCCCAGGTAAAACCTATGCTTCTGTACGCAGCGGAAATTCGGGGTATGACTTAGTATAAAGTAATCGAATCAGTACAATTATGGAGAGCTAGGCCGCTATGCATTATATTGCCTGCAAGAAGCTAAGGGCAAGTTATTAAATGTAAGCGTTAAAACACCCAACACGATGGTTTATGGAGAGCTAGGCCGCTATACATTATATATAGACAGCACGATAAGGGCATTGCGTTGGTGGTTTATATTACAAGACATGTATGCTTTAAACAGAATCCCCAAACAAGCCTACGTCTCAAGCGCAAAGCCTACGTCTAAACTGACTCGAACCAACACAAACTGGGCTCAAAGTATTAAACATTGCTTAGACAGATATGGATTTTCAGAGGTGTGGTTAGCGGGAGGGGTTGTAAATATAAAAG
>CM065709.1:38270857-38273357 GCA_017654935.2 Phymorhynchus buccinoides
GTTTTGAAGTGTTTATGATGAGAGAGAGAGAGAGAGAGAGAGAGAGAGAGAGAGAGAGAGAGAGAGAGAGAGAGAGAGAGAGAGAGAGAGAGAGAGAGAGAGAGAGAGAGAGAGAGAACCATCATCTTACAAGCAGTATAGCTTCCCCCTTCCAAACAACTGCAGCATTACTAAAACAGACCACATAATTATTGACACAGAGAGAGAGAGAGAGAGAGAGAGAGAGAGAGAGAGAGAGAGAGAGAGAGAGAGAGAGAGAGAGAGAGAGAGAGAGAGAGAGAGAGAGAGAGAGAGAGAGACGAGAGAGAGAGAGAGAGAGAGAGAGAGAGAGAGAGAGAGAGAGAGAGAGAGAGAGAGAGAGAGAGAGAGATGGCTTCTAACCCAAATGTGTACCAATAACTGTAGCATCACTGAAACAGATCACACATTGACGTGGACCTGAGGTGCACCAATAACTGTAGCATCACTGAAACAGACCACACATTGGTGTGGACCTGAGTTGCACCAATAACTGTAGCATCACTGAAACAGACCACACATTGGTGTGGACCTGAGGTGCACCAATAACTGTAGCATCACTGAAACAGACCACACATTGGTGTGGACCTGAGGTGCACCAATAACTGTAGCATCACTAAAACACATTATTGACGTGGACCTGAGGTGCACCAATAACTGTAGCATCACTGAAACACATCATTGATGTGGACCTGAGGTGCACCAATAACTGTAGCATCACTAAAACACATTATTGACGTGGATCTCAGGTGCACCAATAACTGTAGCATCACTGAAACAGACCACACATCATTGATGTGGACCTGAGGTGTACCAATAACTGTAGCATCACTAAAACAGACCACACATCATTGATGTGGACCTGAGGTGTACCAATAACTGTAGCATCACTGAAACAGACCACACATCACTGATGTGGACCTGAGGTGTACACATAACTGTAGCATCACTGAAACAGACCACACATCATTGATGTGGACCTGAGGTGTACCAATAACTGTAGCATCACTAAAACAGACCACACATCATTGATGTGGACCTGAGGTGTACCAATAACTGTAGCATCACTGAAACAGACCACACATCACTGATGTGGACCTGAGGTGTACACATAACTGTAGCATCACTGAAACAGACCACACATCATTGATGTGGACCTGAGGTGTACCAATAACTGTAGCATCACTAAAACAGACCACACATCATTGATGTGGACCTGAGGTGTACCAATAACTGTAGCATCACTAAAACAGACCACACATTATTGATGTGGACCTGAGGTGTACCAATAACTGTAGCATCACTGAAACAGACCACACATTATTGACGTGGACCTGAGGTGTACAGATAACTAGCATCACTGAAACAGACCACACATTATTGACGTGGACCTGAGGTGTACAGATAACTGTAGCATCACTGAAACAGACCACACATTATTGACGTGGACCTGAGGTGTACAGATAACTGTAGCATCACTGAAACAGACCACACATTATTGACGTGGACCTGAGGTGTACAGATAACTGTAGCATCACTGAAACAGACCACATATTATTGACGTGGACCTGAGGTGTACAGATAACTGTAGCATCACTAAAACAGACCACACATCATTGACGTGGACCTGAGGTGTACAGATAACTGTAGCATCACTGAAACAGACCACACATCATTGACGTGGACCTGAGGTGTACAGATAACTGTAGCATCACTAAAACAGACCACACATTATTGATGTGAATCTGAGGTGTACAAATAACTGTAGCATCACTGAAACAGACCACACATTATTGACGTGGACCTGAGGTGTACAGATAACTAGCATCACTGAAACAGACCACACATTATTGACGTGGACCTGAGGTGTACAGATAACTGTAGCATCACTGAAACAGACCACACATTATTGACGTGGACCTGATGTGTACAGATAACTGTAGCATCACTGAAACAGACCACACATTATTGACGTGGACCTGAGGTGTACAGATAACTGTAGCCTCACTGAAACAGACCACATATTATTGACGTGGACCTGAGGTGTACAGATAACTGTAGCATCACTAAAACAGACCACACATCATTGACGTGGACCTGAGGTGTACAGATAACTGTAGCATCACTGAAACAGACCACACATCATTGACGTGGACCTGAGGTGTACAGATAACTGTAGCATCACTGAAACAGACCACACACCATTGACGTGAATCTGAGGTGTACAGATAACTGTAGCATCACTAAAACAGACCACACATTATTGATGTGAATCTGAGGTGTACAAATAACTGTAGCATCACTAAAACAGAACACACATTATTGACGTGGACCTGAGGTGTACAGATAACTGTAGCATCACTGAAACAGACCACACATTATTGACGTGGACCTGAGGTGTACAGATAACTGTAGCATCACTGAAACAGACCACACAACATTGACGTGGACCTGAGGTGTACAGATAACTGTAGCATCACTG
>CM065709.1:38278357-38280857 GCA_017654935.2 Phymorhynchus buccinoides
AAGACGCTTTCAGCAGATCGCGTAATAAAAAGGAATTTATTGTTAACAGTAAAAACGAGGACTCTACGGTTATGTCAAGTCAAAGATTCTAAAAGGGTAAGATGGACTACTTAAGAGCTCGGCGAACCGGGCTGATAGAGTTATCGTTAGTGGGGACAGTACACTATTCACAGTGGAGGCTATCCAAAAACTCAGACTGGAACTTGAACGGAGAATTCAACCGGCCTATCGACGTGTAAAATGTGTCCTGCTTAAAAGGGACATAACCAGTGTTTCTGTCCTCACTACTCATATAGGGAAAAGAGACCGGATGCTTGTCTTCCCCTATACAGTCTTTGGTCAAGTTCTTATTAAACATATTACGTAGAATTAGTATGATTTCATGTTTACTTATTTTTTAAAGTTATTATTTTTTTCTGTAAGTTATATTTTCTAATACCTGATCTCTCTCTCTCTCTCTCTCTCTCTCTCTCTCTCTCTCTCTCTCTCTCTCTCTCTCTCTCTCTCTCTCTCCCTCTCTCTCTATCTCTCTCTGTGTCCCCAAAGTCAAATATATTGAAAGAAGAGTAATAAAGAAGCAAAAAACCCAACAACGATATATTTTCTATACCTGAGATCTCTCTCTCTCTCTCTCTCTCTCTCTCTCTCTCTCTCTCTCTCTCTCTCTCTCTCTCTCTCTCTCTCTCTTTCTCTCTCTCTCTTCAAACGATCAAGAATTGAAGAAAACAAAACAAAAAAACACCATTAAACTTTCCTCTTTATATATATATAGTTTACTTTAATAAAACATTTTTGTGTCCAATGTATGTGTTTGTGAACCTAAGAAACAAACTCAATCACTTTGAGTTTAACTTTACGATTTGTTTTGTGTTCTGAAAATAAAATAATGTGCTGATATACTTTTTCTCCCAATGGGGGAGATAGACAATGCCTATGCAAAGACAGCTGTTTCGTCTTGTGAAAGACTCTTCAGTCTGCATGTTGGCCTGCAAAGAATGTCCACAGTGAATGTTCAAGCTGAGCTAGAAGACTTTCTACAAGATAAATAGAAAGAAGAAGAATACAAAAAATACACACACAAAAACGAAAAAAAAGACAAAGTGAAGACGCCTTGGCATGAGGCTGTGTCAGACCCGTTGACATCAGCTAGAACACCAAGGCTACATCAAAATGTTGCTATGCTCTGCATAGTTATGCGGGGATTGACTCAAGCCATGTCAAGCTCCTAGCATAACATCATCAGTCTAAAATCCTCCGAAGTCGGAGTGTGGCTGCCCACGTGGCGGGGTAATCAAAACCGGTCACACACGTAATGTTCTCATCCCTAGCTGGTGCATCTGTACCATAGTGTTCAAGTGCTTCGGCTGTTGGGATGATCCCTGGAGTCTTTAAGCCAGGGTAAGACAACAACAACAACAAACGGGAAGACAGTAAGAGAAGACAGAAGAGAAGTAAATGGATAAAGAAAAGATGTTTAAAAATAAAACGGAGAAAGAAAGAGAGAAAGAAAACAGTAAATGGAGAGAAAAAAACGAAAAAAGAAAAAAAGAAACGTAATGGAAAAAAAGAAGTCAATGAATGAACGAAGGAAAGGAAGAATGAATGAAGGAAAGAAGAATGAATGAAGGAAAGAATGAACAAATGAAAGAAATGAAGAAATACAAAAGGCCTTGGATTGGCCTGACACAGTTCTCAGTTGTGATCATGGCACAGGATGTCTGATATGGATTACAATATCCATATAAACGCGCGCGCGCACACACACACGAACGCACACACACGCACGCACGCACACATATATCTATCGTTCTCACTCTTTTCTTTCCACCTCCTCTCTCTCTCTCTCTCTCTCTCTCTCTCTCTCTCTCTCTCTCTCTCTCTCTCTCTCACACACACACACACACACACACACACACACACACACACACTCACACACACACACACACACACACACACACACACACACACACACACACACACACACACACACACACACACACACACAATAAATTGTGTTTTGTTAAAATGTTAATAGATAATGTCTTATTTGTTTTATTCTTTGTTTAATGCATTTGTTTCAGTCAGTCTTGCCGTGTCCCTAAAGGCCTTGAAAAGACAATAAAACGTATTGTTATTGTTAAATAAAACGCATTGTTGCACACACACACACACACACAGAGAGAGAGAGAGAGAGAGAGAGAGAGAGAGAGAGAGAGAGAGAGAGAGAGAGAGAGAGAGAGAGAGAGAGAGAGAGAGAGAGAGAGAGAGAGACATACACACACATAGAGACAGACAGACAGACAGACAGACAGACAGACACACACACACACACACACACACACACACACACACACACACACACACACACACACACACACGCACACACACACTGATCAGTCTACAAACAACCTTCACATAGATAAAGACAGTCGTTCTCTCAATGTCTTTCAATCTTACATTCTCAGTTCCATAGGAATGCGAATAATCTACAGTTAGATTC
>CM065709.1:38285857-38316691 GCA_017654935.2 Phymorhynchus buccinoides
CGAATTCCGTCACAGGTCTTGTAATTCGTACCTTTTGAAGAAAAAAAGTATTTGTACTATTACGCCAAAAGTACAAACATTATCTTATAATCATAGTAGATTAATAGTTCTAGCCCTCTACCAGCAGTATCCATATTGAAAGTGTTATAGCTTTTCGTTTATCTGCCCTTGAGATAGAGATCTCTATCCTGAGGAGGTACGATATCAATAAGTGTCCTATATCAAGTGCTCGACACGCTTCGTACGCCACAGCTTTGGCCTCACGGATGGTGAAAGAAAGGAAGAGACTTCAAGAGAGACAGGAAGGAAGGAAGGAAGGATGTCGTTGGGCTACATGGCTCTGGAGTTACGGTTTGAGAGAGAGAGAGAGAGAGAGAGAGAGAGAGAGAGAGAGAGAGAGAGAGAGAGAGAGAGAGAGAGAGAGAGAGAGAGAGAGAGAGAGAGAGAGAGAGAGAATGAGAGAGAGGGAGAGAGAGAGAGAGGGAGAGAGAGAGAGAGAGAGAGAGAGAGGGAGAGAGAATGAGAGAGAGAGAGAGGAGAGAGAGAATGAGAGAGAGAAGGGAGAGAGGAGAGAGAGAGAGAGAGAGAGAGAGAGAGAGAGAGAGAGAGAGAGAGAGAGAGAGAGAGAGAGAGAGAGAGAGAATGAGAGAGAGAGAGAGAGAGAGAGAGAGAGACAGAGAGAGAGAGAAGAGAGAGAGAGAGAGAGAGAGAGAGAGAGAGAGAGAGAGAGAGAGAGAGAGAGAGAGAGAGAGAGAGAGAGAGAGAGAGAGAGAGAGAGAGAATGAGAAGTCGAAGTCAAATGGTTTATTCATTCAAAGGCCAAGGCCCCAGATTTATGAGAGCGAATGAGAGAGAGAGAGAGAATGAGAGAGAGAGAGAGAGAGAGAGAGAGAGAGAGAGAGAGAGAGAGAGAGAGAGAGAGAGAGAGAGAGAGAGAGAGAGAGAGAGAGAGAGAGAGAGAGAATGAGAGAGAGGGAGAGAGAGAGAGGGAGAGGAGAGAGAGAGAGAGAGAGAGAGAGAGAGAGAGGGAGAGAGAATGAGAGAGAGAGGGAGAGAGAGAGAGAGAGAGAAGAGAGAGAGAGAGAGAGAGAGAGAGAGAGAGAGAGAGAGAGAGAGAGAGAGAGAGAGAGAGAGAGAGAGAGAGAGAGAGAGAGAGAGAGAGAGAGAGAGAGAGAGAGAATGAGAGAGAGAGAGAGAGAGAGAGAGAGAGAGAGAGAGAGAGAGAGAGAGAGAGAGAGAGAGAGAGAGAGAGAGAGAGAGAGAGAGAGAGAGAGAGAGAGAGAGAATGAGAAGTCGAAGTCAAATGGTTTATTCATTCAAAGGCCAAGGCCCCAGATTTATGAGAGAGCGAATGAGAGAGAGAGAGAGAGTGAGAGAGAGAGAGAGAGAGAGAGAGAGAGAGAGAGAGAGAGAGAGAGAGAGAGAGAGAGAGAGAGAGAGAGAGAGAGAGAGAGAGAGAGAGAGAGAGCTTGTATGGATGGATGGATGGATGGATAGATAGACGAACGGACGAAAGAACAAGCATACAGACATACAGAAAGGAAGGAAGGGAGGTAAGAAGGAGAAGAAACAAGGTTTGGAGCAGTTAAAGAACAAGCATACAGACATACAGAAAGGAAGGAAGGGAGGTAAGAAGGAGAAGAAACAAGGTTTGGAGCAGTTAAAGAACAAGCATACAGACATACAGAAAGGAAGGAAGGGAGGTAAGAAGAAGAAGAAACAAGGTTTGGAGCAGTTAAAGAACAAGCATACAGACATACAGAAAGGAAGGAAGGGAGGTAAGAAGGAGAAGAAACAAGGTTTGGAGCAGTTAAAGAACAAGCATACAGACATACAGAAAGGAAGGAAGGGAGGTAAGAAGAAGAAGAAACAAGGTTTGGAGCAGTTAAAGAACAAGCATACAGACATACAGAAAGGAAGGAAGGGAGGTAAGAAGAAGAAGAAACAAGGTTTGGAGCAGTTAAAGAACAAGCATACAGACATACAGAAAGGAAGGAAGGGAGGTAAGAAGAAGAAGAAACAAGGTTTGGAGCAGTTAAAGCCTAACTGAATGTAACATTGGGCTTGTGTATTTGAGTGCCTTTAAAAAGAAAATGGATGGATGGATGGACGGATCAATGGATGAATGGATGGATGGATGGATGAAAGGATGGTTGGATGAAAGGATGGTTGGATGAATGGATGGATGGATCAATGGATGAATGGATGAATAAATGGATGGATGGATGAAAGGATAGTTGAATGAAAGGATGGTTGGATGAATGGATGGATGGATCAATGGATGAATGGATGGATGGATGAATGAATGAATGGATGGTTGGATGAAAGGATGGTTGGATGAATGGTTGGATGAATGGATGGTTGGATGAATGGATGGATGGATGAATGGATGGATCAATGGATGGTTGGATGGATCAATGGATGAATAGATGGTTGGATGAATGGATGGTTGGATGAAAGGATGAATGGATGGTTGGATGAATGAAAGGATGGTTGGATGGATGAATGGATGGTTGGATGAATGGACGGATGGATGAATGGGCGGATGTATGGGATGGATGGATCAATGGATGGATGGATGAATGGACGGATGGATGAATGGATCAATGGATGGACGGATGAATGGATGGATGGATGGTTCAATGAATGGATGGATGGATTAATGGATGGATGAATGGCCGGATGGACAAAGGAACGAACGGATGCACGAGCGAACGAACGTGCAGATGAATAAATGAAGGAAGGAAGGGAGAAAGGAGAGAGGGGATGAGGAGAGGGGGTGAAGTGAAGAGGTGGGAGGTAGGGGTGGGGGTGGTAGGTTGGACACAAACAAAAAAACACAAGGTAACCAAACACTAAAAACACTTTGTGACGGAGGCGAAAAAAACATGTCAAGCAACATGTCACACAATGGAAACAATTGGTTGTTGTGGCACTGTTCAACCCACCTCAGACACACGCTCGTATGCACGCACACACACGCGCGCGCGCACGCACACGCACACACACATACACCCCGCGCCCACACACACACACACACACACACCTTACCATCGTCAACAGTCTGACAGAGTTTCGGAAACGTTAGAAGAAGACACAATGGTGCTTCTGTAACAACACAGAACTACGGTGCTTGAAACCAACTTGTCGCCTGTCACAGGGAGGATGGAAGACTGAGGGGAAAAGGGAAGAAAGAAAGAAAGAAACGGAAACTTTTGTAACTGCGTCAACTTGTTATGACACTCTTTTTCGCTTGGATAAACAGACACGGTTGTTTTTCCTTATAAGATCTCTCTCTCTCTCTCTCTCTCTCTCTCTCTCTCTCTCTCTCTCTCTCTCTCTCTCTCTCTCTCTCTCTCTCACACACACACACACACACACACAAAACAAGGTAAAGCTTAATTTCGCCTGGACTATTAGAGGCATTGAGGAAGGCGTGAGGTGCGAGTTCCGCAAGGACACATCAGCAACAAGCCTGTCACATGCAGCGACAAGTGAGACCACTTGGATCCACGTCTGGTGTAGGATATGCCTTTGTGGATATCTACATCTTTGTAGAGTAGTAGATGTAATGCGTGGCAGTGCTTGTTGTTGTTGTTTGTGGATATCTACATCTTTGTAGAGTAGTAGCTGTAATGCATTGCAGTGTTTGTTGTTGTTTTTGTCGTTTGTGGATATCTACAGCTTTGTAGAGTAGTAGATGTAATGCATTGCAGTGTTTGTTGTTGTTTTTGTCGTTTTTTTAGTTGTTGAGAAATCGATTCTTCATCTACCTCGTCGATTGTTTTTATAGTTCCTGTCATCGATTCTTCATAGACCTCGTCGATGCTGTCATAAGGGCATAGATGCGTCATGCTGCCGTTATGCGCCTAGCTAACAAATTATTAGGACCAGCGTGTCTGTCTTTGGTTGTGGAGAATGTTTGCAAGACTTACTAGAACAAAGGCAGAAGAATGGACAAGTAAGCCAGAGAGGTAACACATGGCAGTAAGCAAAGGGACAAGGCAGAGTCAAAGAGATTGACTTATTAAAGAAAGTTACAAGCACATAACTTCCAGAAGGTGGGCAAACTATTTGTATGAAAGATCCCCCAGTATCGCCAAGGTAGGAAATAAAAAAGGGTGAATAAAAAGAAAGTCAAAAGTCAGCATCAACAAGGGACACGAAGAAATTATTATTTAAAAACCCCTGAAACAGACTGCAATGAACATGGGGCTAACACTGTTACTGGGAGGATAAACCCCCCACGAAGCATCAAAACACCTGAAACAGACTGCAATGAACATGGGGCTAACACTGTTACTGGGAGGATAAACCCCCACGAAGCATCAAAACGCCTGAAACAGACTGCAATGAACATGGGGCTAACACTGTTACTGGGAGGATAAACCCCCCACGAAGCATCAAAACACCTGAAACAGACTGCAATGAACATGGGGCTAACACTGTTACTGGGAGGATAAACCCCCACGAAGCATCAAAACACCTGAAACAGACTGCAATGAACATGGGGCTAACACTGTTACTGGGAGGATAAACCCCCCACGAAGCATCAAAACGCCTGAAACAGACTGCAATGAACATGGGGCTAACACTGTTACTGGGAGGATAAACCCCCACGAAGCATCAAAACACCTGAAACAGACTGCAATGAACATGGGGCTAACACTGTTACTGGGAGGATAAACCCCCACGAAGCATCAAAACACCTGAAACAGACTGCAATGAACATGGGGCTAACACTGTTACTGGGAGGATAAACCCCCACGAAGCATCAAAACACCTGAAACAGACTGCAATGAACATGGGGCTAACACTGTTACTGGGAGGATAAACCCCCCACGAAGCATCAAAACGCCTGAAACAGACTGCAATGAACATGGGGCTAACACTGTTACTGGGAGGATAAACCCCCCACGAAGCATCAAAACGCCTGAAACAGACTGCAATGAACATGGGGCTAACACTGTTACTGGGAGGATAAACCCCCACGAAGCATCAAAACGCCTGAAACAGACTGCAATGAACATGGGGCTAACACTGTTACTGGGAGGATAAACCCCCACGAAGCATCAAAACGCCTGAAACAGACTGCAATGAACATGGGGCTAACACTGTTACTGGGAGGATAAACCCCCACGAAGCATCAAAACGCCTGAAACAGACTGCAATGAACATGGGGCTAACACTGTTACTGGGAGGATAAACCCCCACGAAGCATCAAAACACCTGAAACAGACTGCAATGAACATGGGGCTAACACTGTTACTGGGAGGATAAACCCCCACGAAGCATCAAAACACCTGAAACAGACTGCAATGAACATGGGGCTAACACTGTTACTGGGAGGATAAACCCCCACGAAGCATCAAAACACCTGAAACAGACTGCAATGAACATGGGGCTAACACTGTTACTGGGAGGATAAACCCCCACGAAGCATCAAAACACCTGAAACAGACTGCAATGAACATGGGGCTAACACTGTTACTGGGAGGATAAACCCCCACGAAGCATCAAAACACCTGAAACAGACTGCAATGAACATGGGGCTAACACTGTTACTGGGAGGATAAACCCCCCACGAAGCATCAAAACACCTGAAACAGACTGCAATGAACATGGGGCTAAAACAGTTACTGGGAGGATAAACCCCCCACGAAGCATCAAAACACCTGAAACAGACTGCAATGAACATGGGGCTAACACTGTTACTGGGAGGATAAACCCCCCACGAAGCATCAAAACACCTGAAACAGACTGCAATGAACATGGGGCTAACACTGTTACTGGGAGGATAAACCCCCCACGAAGCATCAAAACACCTGAAACAGACTGCAATGAACATGGGGCTAACACTGTTACTGGGAGGATAAACCCCCCACGAAGCATCAAAACACCTGAAACAGACTGCAATGAACATGGGGCTAACACTGTTACTGGGAGGATAAAAAACCCCCCACGAAGCATCAAAACACCTGAAACAGACTGCAATGAACATGGGGCTAAAAATACTGTGAGGATAAACCCCCCACGAAGCATCAAACTGCCTGAAACAGACTGCAATGAACATGGGGCTAACACTGTTACTGGGAGGATAAACCCCCACGAAGCATCAAAACACCTGAAACTACTGCAATGAACATGGGGCTAACACTGTTACTGGGAGGATAAGGGTCCCCCATGAAGCATCAAAACTTCCTGAAACAGACTGCAATGAACATGGGGCTAACACTGTTACTGGGAGGATAAAAAAAAAAACACGAAGCATCACAATCATGCCCATGGCCATCATAGACGGAATGTAGTTGTCACGGTGACAAAATCATACCTGAGAGTCGCCACGTGGGTGGTTGCTGTCCAGGTGAAGAATAGTGTGCTGCTACCCACCTTCACTGTTCTACTGCCATTCATCACGAGCCCCGCACGTTCTGTCCTAGGAGTAAGGGTGAAGAATAGTTTGCTGCTACCCACCTTCATTGTTCTACTGCCATTCATCACGAGCCCCCCACGTTCTGTCCTAGGAGTAAGGGTGAAGAATAGTGTGCTGCTACCCATCTTCATTGTTCTACTGCCATTCATCACGAGCCCCGCACGTTCTGTCCTAGGAGTAAGGGTGAAGAATAGTGTGCTGCTACCCATCTTCATTGTTCTACTGCCATTCATCACGAGTCCCGCACATTGTGTCCTAGGAGTAAGGGTGAAGAATAGTGTGCTGCTACCTATCTTCATTGTTCTACTGCCATTCATCACGAGTCCCGCACATTGTGTCCTAGGAGTAAGGGTGAAGAATAGTGTGCTTTACTCCTAGGACACAATGTGCGGGACTCGTGATGAATGGCAGTAGAGGGTAAGGGTAAATAATAGTGTGCTTGGGGGTGGGGGGGGGGGGGGGGGGGGGAAGGGCCAGCGTTTTTTATTTTCTTCATGCGCACGAGTGACCCAGTGTTTGTTGGCTAGGGGGGGGGGGGGGGGTTATGTCTTGTTTCTTTAGGGGGGGGGGGGGGGGGAGGTACGAAACTCATGAAAATGCTTCCGACATGCACAAATGAAGAAAAGAGAGAGGGGGAAAAAAGACTAATCACACAAAAAGGGTGTTGATTCTCTGATTTTTGAGAAACTTGGTACGAAACATGGATTTGTTTTTTCTTTGCATCAAAAGTTTTGATTAACACATTAACAAAAACTTTATGAATTTTTGTGGACGCACACGCTGTATGTGGGTGAAATGTTACTCACTTGAAACTGGATCGGTAAAATGTATGATGAGTGTATGTGTGGAGGACGGGGGTCCCCTTTTATTTTGTCTGTTAAGGATTGTGATTTGATGACAAAAATGTTGGTGTTTAGCGGACTTTCTTTTTAGTTCAGTCTTGGTTGCCTTTAAAGGGAATGTTGTAATGTTATAATTAACAATGCTACAGTAGGCAAAGTTTGGAGATTAGAATCAAACATTTGGCAGCATCCTAAATTCTGCTATGTGGGGTCTCTGGGCGCGTGACATTGTTTGCACGGGATGTTTGTGTGCCTGCGGCGGCCCAGTTAGTTGTTGTGGCGCTATGCATGGCCTGCACATGTTTGCTGCGGGGGCATGGGGGGTGTCGTGTGGGCGGTGATGGCGTGTGCGGAGGCCCAGTTAGTTGTTGTGGCGCTATGCATGGCCTGCACATGTTTGCTGCGGGGGCATGGGGGTGTCGTGTGGGCGGTGATGGCGTGTGCGGAGGCCCAGTTAGTTGTTGTGGCGCTATGCATGGCCTGCACATGTTTGCTGCGGGGGCATGGGGGGTGTCGTGTGGGCGGTGATGGCGTGTGCGGAGGCCCAGTTAGTTGTTGTGGCGCTATGCATGGCCTGCACATGTTTGCTGCGGGGGCATGGGGGGTGTCGTGTGGGCGGTGATGGCGTGTGCGGAGGCCCAGTTAGTTGTTGTGGCACTATGCATGGCCTGCACATGTTTGCTGCGGGGGCATGGGGGGTGTCGTGTGGGCGGTGATGGCGTGTGCGGAGGCCCCAACATGTCATTGCGGTGGATATTCATGTTTCTTAATCAACATTTTATAATAACGTTTAACGCTGTCGCGGTGGCGTGATTCTGCATTGGCGATGATGGTGTTTATGGCGACGATGATGATTGTAGTGATGATTGCGATGATGATTGCTGTCATGATAACCTAAAAGGGATGAAGATAACTGTAATTGCTGTTGATGATGATGGTTGTAGCGGTGATATAGGGATGATGATGATGAGTGCAGTAATGATGACCTAAATAGGATGAACATAAATGTCATTGCTGCTGATGATTATTGAGGCGGTGACGATTGCGATGATGGGGATGAAGATTGTCATTGCTGTTGCTGATGATAATTGTAACGGTGGTGATTTTGATGATGAATACAGTATGATGATGGTGATGCGATGATGATTGCAGTCATGATAACCTAGAGAGGATGAAGTTCTGTCTCTGCTGTTGGTGATGATGGTGATGATGATGGTTGTAACGGTGATATAGGGATGATGAATGCAGTAGTGATGACCTAAATAGGATGAAGATCAATGTCATTGCTGTTGATGATGATAATTGTAACGGTCATGATATTGATGATGAATGCCGTAGTGATGACCTAAATAGGATGAAGATCAATGTCATTGCTGTTGATGATGATAATTGTAACGGTCATATTGATGATGAATGCAGTAGTGATGACCTAAATAGGATGAAGATCAATGTCATTGCTGTTGATGATGATAATTGTAACGGTCATGATATTGATGATGAATGCAGTAGTGATGACCTAAATAGGATGAAGACCAATGTCATTGCTGCATTTTCAATAATGGTCATCACTTGTATCACCGTCAAATGATATCAATTCATACTTTATCAAACAGTTGCGATGACGGACTTCGTGGTCGGCATCGCCGTCGTCGTCATCATCATACCATTATAATCAGAAGCGTTAGAGAAGAGGAGAAAATATTCAACATGTCATTTTTTTTTTTCACTGTCCAAACGTTAAATCTTTTTGGGTGGTGATTGTGGCGGTGATGATTTTGATGATGAATGCAGTAATGACCTAAATAGGATGGAGATAAATGTCATTGCTGTTTATGATGGTGGTTGTAGCGGTGATGATTGCGATGATGAATGCAATATTGATGACCTAAATGGGACGAAGATAAATGTCATTGCTTTTGGTGATGGTGACGGTGACGGTGATGATTGCGGTGATGATTATGATGATGATTGATAATTGAAGTAATGATGACCTAAAAAAGATGGATAAATGTCATTGCTGTTGATGACAATTGTGGCGGTGATGATTGCGATGATGATTGAAGTAATGATGACCTAAATAGGATGAAGATTAATGTCGTTGCTGTTGATGAGGGTGATGATATTAATAGGGATAATGAAGGCAGTTTGGTTAATTAAATGTATCCCTAAACTGTGTACGTCGCGCTTGTAAAGGCTAGTTGTTGATTTCTAATGGGTGGTCTAATGAGAGGCCTTCCTCATCCAATTATGAATGTCATGTTTCTTTCTTGTTTCATTAGAACTGTAAGGGCCTTTCATTGGAAATTTTGGTGCTAAACAAGGGGAGGTTTTTTCTTTCTGTTAAACCTGAAACTTTGACCTAGAGCTAATCATATTTGTGTGCGCACACACTCTTGAATATATGTGTAAAATGAAGTCCTTTGCTTGAAAGTGAAAAGAGAAGGGCGAAGGTGAATGTTTGTGTATGATATTTTTGAGTCGCAAAGATGTTAACTTGTTGAGCCACAGTTTTTACAAATTTCATATTTCGCTCACCAGGAAAACATATTTGGGCGTGTTTCAGTTCTTTTATGGGTGAACGATTTTGATAAGACGATAACAAAATATGACTGTTAGAGATCTTTATTCCTTTTGATCTTACTGGCTGAGCACTCTTAATCTTGACTAATTTTTCAAATCATTGTACAAACTGACGGCTAAATGTTTCATTTTGCCTGTTTCGTTCGTTTAAAAATGCCCATGTTTTGACTTGAACCGCATAAGGCATGCGGGTACTTGAAAGAACATCCCATGCTCCCTGTAGTTGTTGAAATCCCCCTCTCTCCATCCCCACCCCCTACCCCGGCTCTCTCCCTCTCTCGTTTCCCCCTTCTCTCCTCTCTCTCTCTCTCTCTCTCTCTCTCTCTCTCTCTCTCTCTCTCTCTCTTTCTCTCTCTCTCTCTTGGTCCTCCTGTTTGTCGTTCCCTCCTTTCTCTATCCCACCTCTCTCATTCGTCTCTCACTCGATCCTCCCTTCTTTGCTAGTGTTAATTCATCCTTTTCTTGTCTCTCTTTCACATTTCGCGGTAGACACAAGCTAAGGACAAACTAAGAGCGGTCTATTGTTGTCGTACTGCTGTTTGTCCTTCGTTTGTTGAAAGTGTCCTGGTGATGGAGGCCATTTTTCTCTATTGTTGAGGGCCTGGGTGTCCTGGAGAATTTATTCCGGCTTTTTTAATTGCATTGGAGGAAACTATTCTGACTTGTATAATCTAGAATAAGAAACAAAACATTTTTTTACCAATTGCACTTGTTTTTTCGATGATAATGCGTTGTTAACTTTCGATGATCAATCTTGTGCATACAATTTTGTATTCGTAAAAGGAAAAGGGGTAGGTGTAAAAAAAAGAAAAAAAAAGATTGTTCTTTGGTTATGTATAAATTCAGTTTTCTGTTTTCTTTGCGATTGGCAATTCTTTGTCAATGGCATGGGTTCCTGTAAATATGTTGCATCTGTGAAGACTTTTCACGATCTATTTTTGTATACATTTGAGGGATTGACTGTAGCCGCAAGTGAGCAAGTGATGTTTTCTTATTGTTATAGCTCTGAATGCCTGTCACTTAAAAGTTAGTAGAAAATAATAGATATCTGTCTTGCCTGTTGGAAGGCGATTGTCAACTAAGATTTTTGTTTGTTTTGATTGTCAGTTTGTCTGTATTTATTATTTTAATTTTCATATTTTTTTACACACTTTTAAAATGGTTGGCTGGATAGCTATGCTTTCAAATATTAACAGTATTAGAAATGGATAACAACTTAACAATTCTTTCAGTTAATTGTCAAGGCCTCAATGATTTCAAAAAGAGGAGGGATGTTTTTCATTATTTAAAAAGTAAACAATGTTCAGTCTTTTTCTTACAAGACATACATTTTGAAAAACAAATGGAGAAGCGTGTTTTAGCGGAATGGGGATACCAGGGCTATTTCTCAAGTTATACATCAAATGCTATAGGGGTAGGAATTTTGTTCAATAACAATTTTGAATTTAAAGTCAAACAAGTAGTTAAGGACGTCTCTGGAAATTACATCATTATACTTATCGAAATTTATAAACAACAATTTCTTTTGGTGAACGTGTATGGACCAAATCGGGACAACCCTGAGTTTTACGTTAACTTGAAGCAAAGGATTAGTAGCTTCGGTATTGATAACATAATAATGGGGGGTGACTTCAATTTAGTTTTAGATACAGTAAAAGACTATCATAATTATAAACACATCAACAATCCGAAAGCTAGAGGAGAAGTTGAGAAAATGATAGAGGACTGAACCCTGAATGCTTGCGCTATACGTGGCGAAGGATAAATCCTTTCCAACAAGCAAGGTTAGATTTCTTTCTGGTGTCAGATCATGTTGTTACGTATGTTGACAACGCAGACATTGATTGTAGCTATCGAAGTGATCATTCCATTATTTTGTTGAAATTAAAATTTAGTGAAACTGAAAAACGTAATACTTTCTGGAAATTCAATTCTTCACTTCTTAAAGACAAATTGTACGTTGATGAGATTAATACTGAAATAAATAATGTTGTAGAAGAATATGCATGAAATGAGAACCCTAATAATGTAGCATATGATAACTTAACATTCAGTGTGGAAAACAATATTTTTCTTGATTTGTTACTAATGAAACTAAGATCTAAAACGATATCTTATGCAACAATGAAAAAGAAAAATATGGAAGAAGAAAATCTGATAATATTTGACATTAAGAGATTAGAAACCAAAGCAAACATTAGTGAAGATGAATTTAAGATAATACAAACGAAAAAAGAAAGGTTAAGAGAAATTAGAGACAAACGAATGCAAGGTGTCCTGCTTAGGTCTCGTGCTAGATGTGTTGCAGATGGAGAGAAAGTCAGTAATTATTTTTGTAACCTCGAAAAACGTCACTTTATTAGTAAAAATATGCCTAGGCTAGTAGATAAACATGACAATGAGTTAGTGACCCAAAACAACATTATCAAAGAAGTGCAGAACTTTTATAGCGAACTTTACAGAGAACATGAAGTAGAACAGTGTGAAATAGAAGATCTAGTACATAATATACCATGTTTAACTGAAGTAGAAGCCCTAAATTTAGAAGGTGAAATCATTTTAGAAGAAGCTACTGACGTATTAAAGAAAATGAAGAATAATAAAAGTCCAGGCACTGATGGGTTTTCGGCTGAATTTTTCAAAATGTTTTGGAAGAAAATTGGAATATTTGTTGTCAGAGCATTAAATACTAGTTTTAGAAAAGGAGAGTTATCATGCACTCAGAGAGAAGGTATAATTGTCTGCATCCCGAAGGGAGACAAATCAAGACAGTATGTTAAAAATCGGAGACCTATTTCACTCCTAAATGTCATATATAAAATAGGATCATCATGTATTGCAGACCGAATAAAAAATGTCCTCCCCAATATCATAAATGAAGATCAAACTGGTTTTATTAGAAACAGATACATTGGGGACAATATTACACTGATATATGACACAATAACATACTTAGATCAACACCATCTCCCAGGAATGTTATTAAATGTAGATTTTGAACAAGCTTTTGACTCGATTGATTGGGGATTTATGTATAAAGTATTAAAAGCATTTGGTTTTAAGGAAAACATATGTAACTGGATACGTACATTCTACAAAAATATAAAGTCTTGTATGATAGTTAATGGGCAGGTATCTAAATGGTTTAAAATTAAACGGGGATGTCGTCAAGGGGATCCCATCTCTCCTTATTTATTCATATTATGTGTTGAAATACTAGGAACTATGATCAGAGAAAATCCAGATATCAAAGGCATTGTAATTGGTCATGATGAGCATAAATTGTCGCAATATGCGGATGACACAGAATTGCTTCTCGCGGGTGATAAAAAATCATTTGAAACATGTATAGAGGTGCTTGTAAAATATGGATCTGTATCAACTCTGTCCTGTCTTAGAATGGAGGGTGACAGTCAACTGACCACTACAACTGACCTCTACAGTGACCTTCAGCTCTGTCTATCCCATAATGGAGGGTGACAGTCAACTGACCACTACAACTGACCTCTACAGTGACCTTCAGCTCTGTCTATCCCAGAATGGAGGGTGACAGTCAACTGATCACTATAACTGACCACTAAAACTGACCGCTACAACTGACCACTTATCTTCAACTCTATCCCATAATGGAGGGTGGACAGTCAACTGACCACTACAATTGACCTCTACAGTGACCTTCAGCTCTGTCCTGTCCTAGAATGGAGGGTGGACAGTCAACTGATCTCTCTCTCTCTCTCTCTCTCTCTCTCTCTCTCTCTCTCTCTCTCTCTCTCTCTCTCTCTCTCTCTCTCTCTCACACACGTATACACACAAATAATTTATAATTGTTCATCCCGGCTCATGGAATGACATTTTGGTATGCTACATACTGTTGTATTGCAGACATAATTGTTTCCTTGTAATCTGAGACTGATCTCCATTTCTCACATTTGTTTGATATTCATTAATATAATTTAATATATTTTGTTTAATTTAATATTGCTACCTTTTTATGTTCTTCTTACTGTTTGTTTGTTTTTACGAGTGTTCATATACCCCTCCCCCCATTTCGCTGAGGACACTAAGAAAACCACCAATGTAAAACGTGTTTGTTTTTAACCTCCCCCTTTTTGCCGTAACACCGATTCATACTATTCGAACGGGAATGCAGATTTTTAAAGTTAACCATTCTCTTAGGAAACAATTGGTTTGACATCGTCGCTACTGCTGGATATAATTGTGACGTGTTGGTAACAAGGTGCAGTTGAATTTTATTTTTAAGATAAGTTTTGAAGAAAATCACCCTGGGATTCCATCCACTTAAGCATTTTGGCGTCTTTGGATTTTCTTCTCTTTTCTGCCAGAGTGTTGAACGTGTACATGAAGGGGTTGATGGCGGAATTCAAGGGTAATACAAATATGGCCAAACCTATGTTGATTTCTCCTGGGATGGGAACACCAGCTAATGCTAACATTCCACACAATCCAATAGGAAACCAACACAGGAAATCCGTCAGTGCAATAGTTATCAAGCGCCGTGCTATGACCATGTCCTGTGACACTTTGGTAGAGCTGGTCTTCAAAGCACTGCTCTGTATTGTCCAGTAGATGAAAGCCTGGCCCACAGAGATGAACACAAACAGAACAAAATTGAGCACGATCATTATGCTGAAGGAATAAGCTTTACCTTTGAACTCTTTCCTCGTCACAGGCAGCGGAATACAGATCCCTGTCTGGCTGTAGAACTCCCAGTGTGACGTCATGGGAAGTAAGGGAACCAGGGCAAACACACAGCCAGTCAGCCAGATCAACACAGAGACCATCGCCGCTGATGTTCTCTCAAACCGGAGTGTGCTGAATGGAAAGCAGAGAACGATGAAACGATCCGCAGTGATCAGACAGATGATGAGGGCTGACACTTCACAGGACAGCAGAGACAGAACACCAGCCACCTTACAGGCCAAACTCTGTTTCCAGGTGTTGTCCTGATGGAGGTATCGGCCACGGAAGGAGTCATCAGCGATTCCAATGACGGCCATGTAAACCCCCATCAGAAAGTCGGCCAAGGTCAGATTGGTGACAAACACACTGAAACCAGAGGAAGAGGTCTTGCCTTTGGCAAAGATTCGTGCACAGAAACAGAAGACATTACCCGACACAGTCAGACAGGTGGTCAGCCACAGAAATCCACGGTACATCCACGACTGTAGCAAATCTTCACACGAGGAAACCTCATCACTGGGGGCATGGCATGATGAAGGATCAAAGTTATCAGGAAGGATTTCTTTACAGCATAACTTAAAGTTGTCAGTAGAAATGAAACGGAGATGGGAAAGGCCTTTGAAAATGTCAGGTGAAAATATATTTAAGGGACTTCTATCTAAGTATAATTCATTTAGCTGTGGCACGTGCTGAAACCCGTGTTCACTGATGGTATGAAGCGAGGTAATAAATGTTAAGTTAAGTTTCTGCAGGCTAGATAGCCTGAAAAAGGCTGTAGAGTCCAGGATTGTCAGTGCTGTAAGGGACAAATCTATGAAGGTTAGGCTACTCTGCTGAATAACTAAGAAAGGATCAGCAGTGAGTGATGAGATAGGATTACCAGACAAGGTTAAAGACTGCAGGTTTTTCAAACTGATCACAGAAGACACGTTAAAATGCTGCACCTTGTTATCACTGAGGTCCAGAAGTCGCACATTTGACCACTTCAGTTCAGATAACTTGGTCAGAGAACACCTGGCCAGGACCAGGTGAACCAGGTAGACGTTACTGCTGAGATCGGATGGTGCCAACCCCGAACCTGTGCCATCCAAAGATCGAATCTGAGGGAAGTGTGCTGCCTGGAAAGGCTGAGGACAAAGGAAGCTGTGGCCCTGACAGAGACAGCCTTGAGGACAGGAGGTCATGTCACAGCCTAGTTCATCATCATGCATCGGGCAGTGAGGCCATCCATCACACAGGTTGTCATTGTGGACACATATCAGTGATGACCGGCATCGAAAGAATCCTGGACATGTCATGTCTGTACATCCCTGCTCGTCCTCATGCTGTCTGCAGTCATACATTCCGTTACATCGTGTGTACACCGGCAGACAGTCCCTGAATGGCCCAGGACACAGATAGTGACTGTCAGGACAGGATTCATTGGACTTCATCTGGATCGTGCTGAACTGGGAGATGCCATCAAAACTGACCAGGAAAGGGGGAGGAAATCTAATCTTCCGGATAAAAATAATTGTGAATGTGTGGCAATTCCTTTCATCTGATTCATCCTGACAGTGGAATGTTTGATCACACGCATTGCTATATGCCACACACTGTCCTGATGTACATGTGAACAACGTGTTGTGACAAAGAGGATGTTCACAGAAAGATTCATCATTCACACAGTCAGGTATGAAGTCACATATCAGGGTGTATGACAGATGGGTAGTAAACTCATCACTGCAGGTAAACGTGGGAACTAAAGGTACAGAGAGATGTATGGGTTCAGTCAAATGGATGGACGATGTTTCGTTGGAATACCGACATGGAGGAACCAACTGGGGACCACATAGTTCATGGCGGTGGGAACCACACATCAGAAATGTGTGTGTCACCTGACCATTGTGGCACACAGTCAATGAGGGTTGACTTGCTAACAGCCAGGGCTCTGTGTTAGCAATGGGAAGTCTGTTTGAATGAGAGGAACTGGCGTCAGTTTGGTTTGGTCTTACCTCACACATCAACCCGTCACCTGGAGTGAGAAATCTTAACATGTTTGAACATGGACCAAATAAAATATACATGCGTATGAAAATGATCGTGGCACAAGCTTCTTGACCGTCATTATATGTAGCAGCGTGTACAGAGTTGTGAAGGACTGTTCTGTCTGCACTGTGCACACTGTGTCTGTACATATTAGGCATGGACTGACTATTCACATACATACCAGCCACAAAAATCCCTAGTTTATTCCAGTGTCTGTTTGACACGTTGACAACCACATTATAAGGATCGTAGACACACACAGGAAATCCCAAGGAACCCCTGTACAAACTGCAGTATTCACTGGCTCTGTCGATTCCACCAATCCTGTGACCTGACATCTGACCTGACAAGACAACCCTATAACATCGTCCACACAGAGCCAGCATTCCCTGACACTGGTCACTGCTGTAAGGACAATGCTCTGTTTCATCTCTCCCGTCTTCACACTCTGTCATCAGGTTACAGGCCATGTGATGCTGGAAGCTGGCATAGTGAACAACAGAACAGTTCCACAGACCACTGAGCAGCTTCTGGGGGGTTTGTCGCTCAGGGAAGAAAGAGAAAAACAAGTGGAAAAAGGTTTCATTAATTGGTTGTAAAACACTATCAAAAGTTCTGTAAACTCCAATAGAGAAGTGTTCATCGCTGAAGAGATATACATGTGCATATTCATAATTGATGTGGAAATAGGTACAGACTTTGGTTTCATTGATGTAATGGTCAGAACAGTTAGATGGAATAGAACAACGACCCAGATCAATGGTGATGGAATCATATTTTCTGTCAAATCGTGCCAGACTGATCACACTGAACATGACAGCGTGCCGGTGTGGCACACATATCAGTCTGTCCCAAGGTCCAGTGTCATTCTCCTTGATATTTCTGCCAAAGGTCAGAGACCCTGACAGTGGTGATGTCATCAGCACAACAGTATGTTCAGAGTCTGATGTAGCAACATTTCAAGAACGGTAAAACAATTCAAGAGAATTATGAGTACAACAATGATCAAGGTCATGCACATGACTAAAATATAATTCACGCCATGTTGATGTTGATTGAAGAAAAATTGTATTTTTTTTATCATAAAACATTGATAACAACATGAGCATTTGCCATAGAAACAACAACAATAGAAACTAGTGTACAATCATCTTAAAAGTTGATACAATATATTATTTTACAATTTTATACATTTTGTTTATTGCTTTAGTTCATACTTACTAATGCGCAAAAAACGTGCATGCGCACGCATGCACACTAACCACACACTTGATTGCGTGAGAATATTGTTAGCACACTTTCACTTCGTGTGGGTTTAAGTACTTTATAAATCTTTGTGAATGTTTCTCTTATTAAAGGCAAGGAGAATTAGGGGTGACCTAATTCAAACTTATAAAATATTTAATAGTGTAGATGACCTAAATGTACATGACTTATTCACAATATCAGATTATGACAAAACAAGGAACAGCACCGACAAAATATTTATTCAATATTGCAGGACTAATAATAGAAAATTTTATTTTACTAACAGAGTTGCACCTGTGTGGAATAAATTACCACCTAACATGAAAAGAGCACAAAATACTAACATTTTTAAAAACCTTCTCGACAAATGGAATGATTAATCAAATAGACCAGGCATTGTAACCATTCAGGGTATGTAGCAGTAAGTAACCATTCATGGTGTGTAGCACCACAGCAATGAGCAGCAATAATATTAATCAAATAGACCAGGAGTGTGCGACAGACCGAGACAAATAATTAAACAAAATGAAAGCAATGATATTAATCAAATAGACCAGGCATTGTAACCATTCAATGTAGCAGTAACACTAATTAACGGAGCAGCAATGTATAATCAAATAGACGGATGGACCATCATGGTATGTAGAGTGCCATTGCGATCTTCTATGCTATTAGATCAATCAATAGATCAGGCATTGTAACCATTCAATGTAGATCACCACAGCAACGCGAATAGCAATAGTTTAATCAAATAGACCAGGCATTGTAACCATTCAGGGTATGTAGCAGTAACACCAGCCAGCAACAAGAGCAGCAATGATATTAATCAAATAGACCAGGCATTGTAACCATTCAGGGTATGTAGCAGTAACACCACCAGCAACATGAGCAGCAATAATATTAATCAAATAGACCAGGCATTTTAACCATTCAGGGTATGTAGCAGTAACACCAGCCAGCAACAAGAGCAGCAATGATATTAATCAAATAGACCAGGCATTGTAACCATTCAGGGTATGTAGCAGTAACACCAGCCAGCAACATGAGCAGCAATGGTATTAATCAAATAGACCAGGCATTGTAACCATTCAGGGTATGTAGCAGTAACACCAGCCAGCAACAAGAGCAGCAATGATATTAATCAAATAGACCAGGCATTGTAACCATTCAGGGTATGTAGCAGTAACACCGGCCAGCAACAAGAGCAGCAATGATATTAATCAAATAGACCAGGCATTGTAACCATTCAGGGTATGTAGCAGTAACACCAGCCAGCAACATGAGCAGCAATGGTATTAATCAAATAGACCAGGCATTTTAACCATTCAGGGTATGTAGCAGTAACACCAGCCAGCAACAAGAGCAGCAATGGTATTAATCAAATAGACCAGGCATTTTCATAACAAACGTTGTACCGGTATATCTAAATCAAACAATAAAATGATTTGCCTTTCATTGTTTTTCCCCAGTGTTAGAAACAGAAAAGGAAGAAAGTGTTATTCATAGTAAAACAGTGTTAGTGTCTCTCTCTCCCCCTCTCTCTCCCTCCCTCAATCCCTCTCTGTCTCTCCCTTTCACACACACATGTGAAAATGCCTGTCAAGAAGTAAAAGGGACAAAAGCAAAGTTACATTCACATCGGGTATCTTGAGGAAACAGAGGGTGGAATCTGGGAGAAGGTTTAATGATATGAACAACATGTTATAGAATTGAATGATAAAATTCGGTCATTATAAATGTTCGATAGTTCTTTTTGAAAGAATTAAAGCTTGTTTCAATTTCGAAATTGCCCAATATGGCATTCCACAAGGCCCCGTCAGAATAAGCTAAACTTGTTTCGAAAAGGTCGATTCTAGGCAAAGGCAGCATGAGTTTGTGAACATGGCGTTGATCATTGACAACAAACCTACTGGTAAGTGATGGTGGGGCATTGCCTGATAAAATTTTGAACATGAAGATAGCTTTGTTGAATTTTAGTTTTAACTTGAAAGTAATGTAAGAGAGAGAGAGAGAGAGAGAGAGAGAGAGAGAGAGAGAGAGAGAGAGAGAGAGAGAGAGAGAGAGAGAGAGAGAGAGAGAGAGAGAGAGAGAGAGAGAGAGAGAGAATGAATAAATGAGTTTATTGCTTAGGCTTTTCACCCATTGCAAGGGAAGTGGGGATGATGGGATCCGGGAAACCGAAGGGGGAGGAGGATGTTGCAAAACTTTTGTGCACTGAAATGGACAAAAACAAGTCGAGACTCCCGTGACAAGGAAAACGCGTGTCACTTAGTGTCTCTAAGGTTCGATGTTTTTTTTATAAATGGTTTTTTGGGGGGTCAAAGCAAACGGTACAAGGTGAAATGAAGGTCCAACAATACAGCAAGCACGCGCAGCATCATGGTTTGTTAGACAACCGTAACCCGCAGTTAGCCAAGGAAGAACCTGACACCGTCCAGGAGGATGCATAGTGCAAGCACGCGCAGCATCATGGTTTGTTAGACAACCGTAACCCGCAGTTAGCCAAGGAAGAACCTGACACCGTCCAGGAGGATGCATAGTGCAAGCACGCGCAGCATCATGGTTTGTTAGACAACCGTAAACCGCAGTTAGCCAAGGAAGAACCTCACACCGTCCAGGAGGATGCATAGTGCACACACTCCGGCCTCGACCCTGTCTTTCTCTCTGTCCCGATTGGCAGGGGGTCCGTTGCTGCAGCCTGGTGGAGATCGTCCGTGCGTGCATGTGTGACAATTCTGTAGTATGTGCGTGCATGTGTGACAATTCTGTAGTTCTTAATGTACTTTTGCTTTCAATTTTGTTTTAAATCAGAGACAATGTTGATAATGAATTTGTTGTTCTTTCCTTTACTATGGAATAGGGGGCGGGGAATGGGGGGGGGGGGGGGGGCAGTGTTGGACTAACGTTGGTGCAATGGTGGTGTTCATTATGTGTTTGCTTTATAATTTTCCCCAACACATGTATGAATGTATAGATGTGTGTATGCATGTATGTATGTATGTATCTGTCTATCTATCTGTCTGTCTTTCTATGCAGGCCTATCTATGTAAGTTTGTGTATGCATGTAAATATGTAATGTTGTATTACGAATGTATGCATATAGACTAAGATATTTGTATGATATATAATTTGTGAATGCAAGTTGTATGTTTGTATGTATGTGTAAACATATGTGTATATATCGCCGCCCGCATGCAATACAGACGTAAGTCGAAAGACGTCACTTCACAGGAGAAGCAAAAAACTGATTATTTCGGTCATTTCAAGTCAAATTGCTTCAGATTTTTTCATACGGCTTTATTTCGAGCCATCAAATAACTTTGTCACTTCAGTTTTTCAAATAAATCACCACTTATTTAAGTAATATTGAAATAAGAAAATTTGCCTCCAAATCACGGTTTTTTTAGACAGAGAAGAAAATTAAATGTCTACGCTATTAGTGACAGAAAAAGGGACTGGCACTCAAAAATTGAAACATCAACAACAAAGCTGAAAATGAGAGTTGGGGTACTTCTTTCCTTTCTGAACACGATTTCACTAGTTACAAAGCTAGAAAATAAATAGCCGTTGTATGACGTCATTTTAAACGGCACTTTTTGGAAAAATTACTCCCTCACACCATGACGTCATTTTTCCCCTTTGCAGAAAAGTTATCACACATTGAATAAAAACTCTTTTTGGCACAAATAGAGCAGTGTCGGTCTCACAAATCGCATGAGATTCAATATTGTGAACAAAAGTTTTATGACAAGTTATTATGTAAAAAAAGTATTTAGATGCATCAATATGAGTGATATCTGTGAAAACGTTTTCTTGCCATGCTAAATACAAGTGCCACAGACACACCCACTTTATATGTTATCTGTTACGCTTATTACTCACCATACCATCCAACACAATTATTACCAGCTACCAAGGTGGAAGAGGACAATATGTGTTATGAGGTTACGTAAGTTTCGTTAACTGTTTTTGAGTTGTTTGTGTCTCTACGAAATATGACTTGAAATATTGAACAGATTCGCTTCCAGATTGGTAATGTATTATGGGATGCTGCTATATGTTGTCGAGTAACAAGGTCACTTTGACCTTGACCTTAGATGTCAATTTGTTTCTTTCCAAACTTGTCAGAATTATTTACAACTTTAAGCGGGGATAAATTACCTGGAGTTGTTTTTTTCTCCTTGAATGACTTTTGCCTAGGTAACCTTGACCTTTGACCTTGAAATGTTTCACTCCTTGCTTGGTCATACCTGTCGCATCTTCACAGTCACATTTTTAAACATTGACTAGTTGGTTTATTGGCTTACACGATACATGTTTTAATCAATCAATGACAATATTTTAATAACATTGACCTTGAAATTTGATCTTAGAAATCCCATTTTCTTATGTTAGTCATATCTCTTACATTGTCGTAGTTAAAGATCCAAATCTTGTCAGGTTGGTTCATCAGGAAATATGCTAGACCTAGGTATAACGTCATGAATATGACGTATGTACGGCGATGATGTACTGGTGACTTTTAGTAACCTTGACCTTGACATGTCATGTTAAATAGGGCGAAGAGTTTCAAATAAACTAAGACATTATATTCAATGTGACAACATAACTGAGTACTGTAAAGCACCTTGTATAAGCCCATGTTCGTTTAAACGCCCACCCCCAACAGGGGTACTTACCGAAGAATTACCACCTCCCACTTTGGAGCAAAATTTTACACAGGGGTATGTACATTGCAAACGCCCACCCCCTACTTTGGTGGGGTGTGTGGGTGTCAGGATAGGTACTTGGGTAAGTCAACGCCTACAAAACATCGCTTCTAAGAGACATTTCTTTCTTGGTTTGTCTAAATTAAAAACTTGCAAGCCATGACATTATCAATGACATCAAACTTCCCTAGTAGTAGACATGGAGCAGGAAGCAAAATGGTTAACCAATTTTCAGTCAATTTTTGTGTGAAACTTACCTGGGTCAAGAAAAGTTGGTTTCTGGAATCCCATTTTGTCTTGTATTAAATAAGGCATTTTACAATCTCCTAAAAAAATTACAACATGTAATAGGATAACGGATCCTAATGTCATACCCTTTAGTGATATGGGTGGTGAATCAGTGTGGTCCAGAAATGCAATTGTAGCTAACTGCGAAAGGGTTATATAAAAAAAAAAAAGGCATGGCCCTATGCCTCTCGTAGGCCAAATGAGAGAGTCTGCATTTTCATATTGTTTCTAAAAGCATCCTTTACTGTCCTTCAGAAACACACAGAATGCACGCCCCCCCCCCCCCCCCCCCCCAACACACACAGTCGCATGCGCATGCACACTCATGCACACATTCACGCCTACGCATAGGTGCGCGCATACATACACACACAGACTTTCTCTATTTTATTTATTTCTCTCTATTGCTCAGACACTCTCTCACACACACCATGCACGCACATTCACTCTTGCGCATACACGCGCGTACACACACATACACACACACGCGTGCGCGCACATGTACGCTACATTTTGTTGTTTCACCATGCTCTTTGTATATATCTCACCTCAAGCATGCTAACATTTGCGCCATTCTTTTCTCCTGTTCATATATGGGCCAGGTGGTATTGAAAAACCGAATAAAGCATTATTGTTAGTGTCACACACATGTACACACACACACACACACACACACACACACACACACACACACACACACACACACACACACACACAAGTTCGATGACACATTTACTTTATCTCTCTTTTTCTCTCTTGCGAATGTTATGTGTCATTATAACCCCTTCCCCCAGGCTCCCTATGATAGGGCAGAAGGACCATTCATTAATAATGTTTGAGTTGAATTGTTTGAATTGAATCTCTTTCTCTCTGCGTCTCTCTCTGCCTCTGTCTCTCTCTTTCTGCGTCTCTTTCTGCCTCTGTGTCTCTGTCTCTCCCCATACTTTGATCTGTTTTAAACACTTACTTATTTAAGGTTAATGTTGTGTGTGCAAAACAATATGCATACTTAACTCATTATAGAGACATATAGATAGATAGTTAGATACATAGGTAGACACAGAGAGAGAGAGAGAGAGAGAGAGAGAGAGAGAGAGAGAGAGAGAGAGAGAGAGAGAGAGAGAGAGAGAGAGAGAGAGAGAGAGAGAGAGAGAGAGAGAGAGAGAGAGAAACTTTATTTTACAAGGAAAAGAATTTAGGCTGGGCCTAGTCTTCCATTCTGTCCTTGGTTCTAAGCATGCAATACATAACTAATACTATAAAGAGAGAGAGAGAGAGAGAGAGAGAGAGAGAGAGAGAGAGAGAGAGAGAGAGAGAGAGAGAGAGAGAGAGAGAGAGAGAGAGAGAGAGAGAGAGAGAGAGAGAGAGAGAGAGAGAGAGAACTTGAACTTGAAATGTTTAATGAGGATGAACTGAATAAGCATAGCGTACAATACTTATTTTCATCAGATCCTCAAACAAATAAAATAAACAAGCAAAATAGAGCAATGAATAGACAAACAAACAGCAATATTATAACATCATCATTAAACACCACAGCAAAGGAACAACGAAATTGTAACACCAAGAATAAGAATAATATAATGAGAGAGAGAGAGAGAGAGAGAGAGAGAGAGAGAGAGAGAGAGAGAGAGAGAGAGAGAGAGAGAGAGAGAGAGAGAGAGAGAGAGAGAGAGAGAGAGATACAGAGAGGAGACAGATACAGAAAACAGAGATTCATACAGAAACAGAGAGAGAGAGAGAGAGAGAGAGAGAGAGAGAGAGAGAGAGAGAGAGAGAGAGAGAGAGAGAGAGAGACAGACAGAGAGAGAGAGTCGGAGACAGAGAGAAAGAGACAGATACAGAAACAGAGAGAGACAGAAGGGACAGGGGAAATGAGAGAGAGAGAATGAATGAATGAATGAATGAATAACTTTTATTTTCTGAGGATAATAGAGTAAGTATAAATACTTTTTTTCATCCAGTCCTCACAAAACAAAAAAGGAAAACAAAATCAAAGCAAAGAATTCAATAAATAAGAAAGGCATGCAAAGCAAAGAAAACGAACACACATTATCATCAAAGCAGGCACATTATCAATATAAACAGACACATAATAAATTCAGCATTATTCATAAATACTTAAGAAATGGGATGTGGAGGGACCGAAAATAAGTGAGTATCTAGGAACAAAACAAAACATGAAGTAAGAAAAATAAGAAGAATAGGAGGGGGAGGGGGAGTAAAGAAGAAAGGAATGAGAGGGGGGGGGGGGGGTAGAGAAAGAAATGATAGAGCGAGACAGCAAAGACATAAACGGAAAGCTGAGGGAGAAGGAGTAAAGGAAGGAGAGAGAGATGGAAGGAGGACAAACACAGAGAGAGAGAGAGAGAGAGAGAGGAGAGAGAGAGAGAGAGAGGGGGGAGGGAGAGAGAGAGAGAGAGAGAGAGAGAAAGATAGGAGAGACAGACAGGTAGGCAGACAGACGAACAGACAAAAGAGTATGGATAAAGAGAATGAGAGAGAAAGAGGAAGGGTACATGTATGATAAAAAAAAAAAAATACATACTAAGAGAGAGAGAGACAGACAGACAGACAGACAGACAGACAGACAGACAGAGAAGGAGAATATATATATATATATATATATGTCCTTAAAAATTGCAGTCACAAATGGCAAAATCTATTCCTTCTGTTGCTAATAGCTCAAACACACAACAGAATGAAACCAAGAGCCTGGAACTACTCTTCAGTAGGACGTCATGGCGAGCGTCACTCATTTCACAAGCTTGTTTTGGAAGGGTAACTCTTAAATGTCTTTGCCTGCAGCTTTCTGAATTACGTCATGTTGTAAAATACGTCATGAACGGGTTCTGATTGACCCAGACTAAAAGTTCAGAGCATCATTGATTTACAATTTGTCATTAAAAAAAAATATAAAAAAAAATACCGTCACTCATATCACAGCATTACATCGTGAACAAAATTGAACTGTGCTGGGAATATAATAATCAAAAATGTTTCCTATCTGTCCAAAACAGAAGTGTTTCATTTGGAGTATTTCTCTGTTTGAATTTTTCAAAACTGTTTTCTTTCAAAGCCTGGGATTTACTTTGGAACCGTCATCAAAGCGTTACATAGCATACAAGGCAAATGAGGCATTTTTTGACAGTTGGTAGCACGAAGCTTTGAGGACTGAGACTTATTTTCTTTACTGCATCTATTTTCTAAAAGTATTAATATTCTCATTTAGAAGTAACAGACCAAAGATGTATTCAAATTTGGAAGTGCCAAGTCCTTTTTCGTAAGTGCCAAAGCCTGTCCTGCGTTTTGACGCCATTTTATGGCTATTTTTACCCGTTTTCCGGCTTTTATAACATGTTAATCCATTACAATCGCATTGACCTTGTTTGTCACGCTTCCTTGGCCATTTATCTTTCATTTTCACAAAATTACAGTTTATCTTAGCAACCGGAATATTAATCATTGGTCTTGAAAGAGGATAACCCTCCGTTGTCATCAATACTGAAGACGCATACACGAAAATTGACCGTAATGCACCTTGACCACATTTTCATTGTAATACTTTATGTATACGATGGGACTAGACAAAAAGCTTAAACAGCTTATTTTGTCCCTACCACTACTACTACTACTACTACTACACACGTCAGCACCACTTTTACGTCATCAAACAAAAAATGCGTCATTGGGTGATGACAATTTTCTGGGCGACAAAAGTAGGGGATATCAGGGCTTGTCCGACCCCGCGACAGGTTCCTCATTTCATTTTTATTGCTAAGTGTTTTGCTGTAGAATTATTTCGATCTTGTGAAAGCCTCATGCTGTCCTCCTGCCGTGTCCTGTGTAAGATTGGAAAGTGTCCATTAATTTGAGAAAAGTTGAGCAAAAAAGTCTAATTTTTGCTATTATTTGTAACGAATGAATCTCAATCAACTGAATTTTCTATAAACGTATGTTGTCGACATGTCCATACATTTACTCAACAAGTGGTCTAAAAATGAGCTTCTACTTCAGTTGGCTTGCATTTTATGGCGAGAAAAGCTAAAAAAATAGGCGGACCAGCTCCGTTCTCCCCTATTTTCAGTACAGTAAGTTTACTTTATTTTCCACCCCGAAACTGATCCGGTTCATATGGTCTTAATCTGTGCAATAAGAGTTTTAAACACTAAATATCATTCGGGACATGACAATTGCTATTGCGAAGATTTGTTCAATTTGCATTAAAATAGCTCTCAACCTTGTAAACTGCAGACTATATTCTTTGTGGATTAATGGATTTTGCTATGTTGGTGCAGCGGTTGCTATGATTCAGATCTACATGGAGGCGCATCTCGCCTCTTCAATGCATTGTGATTTTCTGCTGTTTTTATATAAATGGTAAGATCGGTATATATACGTTATTTGGATTTGGGCATGGTACATGACTTTTGTGATGTCTCGACACCGTGTTCTTTAGCATACTCGAGCTGAAGCTCTCGTATGCTAAAGAACAAGGTCTCGACATCACAAAAGTCATGTACCATGCCCAAATCCAAATAACTTATAATATCCCATCCTTCGTGCTGTTGATATAGCGTTGAGTGATTATATACCATTGAGAGAGGGGTCGATTATTCCATGTATCAGTTATTCACTAAAAGTCGGCTGTTCTTATCAGTCCAAGCTGCAAATAAGCTAGCTGTGGCTTTCATTCATTTTCTTGTGCATGCTGTTTTGTAATGTTGGCCAGTTGACAACACTTTTATTGCTACTAGGTCCTTTAACGTGCATAAAGTGCCTGAGTTAAGAGACCTCGGTCTGTGTCATCCAGATCATCAGGTCTAATAGAGAGTGGGCAGAAACACTTTCTGTTGTTGCCGGGAAATGACCCCAGATTTTTTGCTTCCAAGATGAAAGGGTTACCTGAGAGCCCTATAACCACCATACCCTATGTTGCAATGTGATCCCGTACCTATCATCTCTTTGCTGACAGGTCCAAGGCTGGTTGACCACCATACCCTATGTTGCAATGTGATCCCGTACCTATCATCTCTTTGCTGACAGGTCCAAGGCTGGTTGACCACCATACCCTATGTTGCAATATGATCCCGTACCTATCATCTCTTTGCTGACAGGTCCAAGGCTGGTTGACCACCATACCCTATGTTGCAATGTGATCCCGTACCTATCATCTCTTTGCTGACAGGTCCAAGGCTGGTTGACCACCATACCCTATGTTGCAATGTGATCCCGTACCTATCACCTCTTTGCTGACAGGTCCAAGGCTGGTTGACCACCATACCCTATGTTGCAATGTGATCCCGTACCTATCATCTCTTTGCTGACAGGTCCAAGGATGGTTGACCACCATACCCTATGTTGCAATGTGATCCCGTACCTATCATCTCTTTGCTGACAGGTCCAAGGCTGGTTGACCACCATACCCTATGTTGCAATGTGATCCCGTACCTACCAACTCTTTGCTGACAGGTCCAAGGCTGGTTGACCACCATACCCTATGTTGCAATTTGATCCCGTACCTACCAACTCTTTGCTGACAGGTCCAAGAATGGTTGACCACCATACCCTATGTTGCAATTTGATCCCGTACCTATCATCTCTTTGCTGACAGGTCCAAGAATGGTTGACCACCATACCCTATGTTGCAATTTGATCCCGTACCTACCAACTCTTTGCTGACAGGTCCAAGAATGGTTGACCACCATACCCTATGTTGCAATTTGATCCCGTACCTACCAACTCTTTGCTGACAGGTCCAAGAATGGTTGACCACCATACCCTATGTTGCAATTTGATCCCGTACCTATCAACTCTTTGCTGACAGGTCCAAGGATGGTTGACCACCATACCCTATGTTGCAATTTGATCCCGTACCTATCATCTCTTTGCTGACAGGTCCAAGGATGGTTGACCACCATACCCTATGTTGCAATGTGATCCCGTACCTATCATCTCTTTGCTGACAGGTCCAAGGATGGTTGACCACCATACCCTATGTTGCAATGTGATCCCGTACCTATCATCTCTTTGCTGACAGGTCCAAGGATGGTTGACCACCATACCCTATGTTGCAATTTGATCCCATACCTATCATCTCTTTGCTGACAGGTCCAAGGATGGTTGACCACCATACCCTACGTTGCAATTTGATCCCGTACCTATCATCTCTTTGCTGACAGGTCCAAGGAGTGTTGACCACCATACCCTATGTTGCAATTTGATCCCGTACCTATCACCTCTTTGCTGACAGGTCCAAGGATGGATGACCAGTCTGCCCTCCTCACCCCCCATGGTTCTGCCTCACTGAGAACAGTGTGTCCAGGGATAGACTACGTGTGGAGGGACAGCACCACCAACTACACCATCCTTCAGACCAACACTTCACACTGTGACCGCTATCGGTCTCCATCCATGGCACACTCTGGTGTAGTGTTCGCTGTTTGTGGATCGTCTTCTTCTGTCTGTGCTCTGCATTTAAAACTAAATAAACCCTTAAGTGCTCATGTTCAGCGGTTTGCATACTGGTGTGATGCACGAGACTGGAAAACATCCATAAATGTGATACAGCCATTTCTGTTATCTTTTCCAGAACACTGGTGGTGCGGCTATCACACTCTTCAAGAAATATTCATTCACACTATAAGCAAAGAAGGCATTCTCTTAGAACACAGGAACAACCCTTTGGTTCGAATTGGTTTCAGCCTTATAGATCGCCCACATGTAATTGTGAACTTAGTATGTAACCATTCGTGGTATGCAATAGTACCAACAAGCAACACGAAACATGTCATTAGTGAACAATTGACAGCGCCTCCTGCACACATCTTTATGATCAGTGTCCAACACTCCATACAGCCAAGGTTATGTCAAGGGTCTGAAACATTCAAACTATTGAAATGCAGGGAAACAAACGCAGCCCAGCAACTCATTGAGAAATTTTGCCCTGACGGTTCAATGTCTGCTATAGTTGTCATGACACAATGTCTTCAAGTTCATGAGAGCATGTATACACAGTTTACATTCCGTATTTCCACGCTCCCTGAAAGTGACCAACCAGTGAAGGTGTCCAAGGGCAGGTACAACTGCTCTGTCAGTCACTACGCTCAATTCCAGGATCACCTGCACTGCAACCTGAGACCAGAGTGTGACAGTGGACAGGATGAAACAGAGCGCTGTCCTTTCAGCAGTCCTCAATGCATGGGGCTGGTGGCTTCACGGAACAAATGTCTGAGGCTGATCTATGCAGAACCATCAACTGTGCAGGACATGGATCACAAATGTAGGGGGGTTGGTGGGAAACTGGCTTCAATGGAAACTAGGAAGGAACAGGAACAGGCTTTGCATATTTTAAAAAACTTTCACATATTTTTGTTATTCATACATCTGACTTCAGGATGGGTTCGTGTTCCGTATCTTTACGGAAAGTTTTTGAAGTGGTCTGGTGACACGACGATTTACAACATGAATCATTTCAAAGTTTCTGAGCCTTACATTCCATCAAGAATCACCCAGATTATAAGTCTATCCTCAATGGAAATATATTATGGTGCACACTTTCAAGATCATGGTGCTTTGTGTGATATCAGATCAGAGCACATTGATAATCATCCTTTACTGACCGTAGTGCTCAGTATAATCCCATCTAAATCAACCGTTGCAAGCAGACATCAGGAATTACATCCTTGCAGAAATCACCATTTGATGCACACGTTTTTGTTTTGTGGTTTTGACACCAATTGTGGAAAAAGCAGCCACTCCCAGTTTTGCTTGTTCATCAATATCAGCGTCAACCAGACATCTCGTAGTCCGACAACAGCTGGTGGAAAAACTAAAACAAACTTGTACGCCATGTTTAGATGTGATGACCATTTCACCACAATACATTACACTTTCGTCTGTAACTTTAAACAAGATTGCTCAGATAATGGAGATGAAACATTTTGTGAATTTTCCTCATGTCATGGTTTTCTGTGTTCAAATGATCAGTGCGTCTTGTACAGTC
>CM065709.1:38317191-38327191 GCA_017654935.2 Phymorhynchus buccinoides
GAGAGAGAGAGAGCGAGAGTAGAGAGAGAGAGGAGAGAGAGAGACCAGAAGACAGAGAGACAGAGAGACAGACAGAGAGACAGAGAGAAACAGACAAACAGACAAAATTGAAAGAGCAACAACCGAAATAACGCGAGAGATAACTATATACTATAAACTCGAGAAAAGATCAAGTAGAGAGACAGACAGACAAAGGGAGATACATTTAAGACAAGGCATGTTAGAGCAACAGATAGAAAGGATACAGACAGGCTACACACAGCACAGTCCCCAGACATTATTAGCAGTGCCACTCGGATGGAGACAAAAACCAACTCGAGGGAGCCAAAGATGTAATGGGGAAAATATACAAGAGCTAGCCAGAGAATGATATCGCCAAAGCAAGCCAGAGAATAAGAGAAACAACAGACTGACCAGAATACGAAAAGATGAGAGATGAGTGGGTGTACCGTTCGTAAGAGCTCACAAAATGGGGCGGGGGAAGGGGGGGGGGGGGGGGGGGGGGAAGAGGGGACAACATAAACGATCAAATAGGAAATGATACAAGGAAATCAAGGGCAACACAAGACACCCAACAAGGCTATAAAGCAATCTACACCAAAGTATCTAGATAACGAGAGTGAGTGTGTGTGTGTGTGTGTGTGTGTGTGTGTGTGTGCGCGTGCGCGCCTGTGTGTGTGTGTGTGTGTGTGTGCGTTTTGTTTGTGTGTGTGCGTGTGTGCGTGCGAGACGTGCGTTGTGTGATTGCAAACTAACTTAGATCTACGATTTTCTCGGTTGTTATTTTGTATGTTTAAGGGTTTTTTCACAGTTAATGTTATTAGGGTTGCTATGTAGTGACTGGTTGTTTAAGATGGATCAGAAAGAATAAGAAGGCAGTAAAGTTTATGGGTGGTGTTAATGTTTTGCTTGCATATATCGATTTAAGTTCCCCCTCTGTGATTCATGTACAGTATATCCATGTTTTAGTACGGTTTGCTTATCGATTTAAGTTCCCCCTCTGTGATTCATGTACAGTATATCCATGTTTTAGTACGGTTTGCTTATCAATTTAAGTTCCCCCTCTGTGATTCATGTACAGTATATCCATGTTTTAGTACGGTTTGCTTATCGATTTAAGTTCCCCCTCTGTGATTCATGTACAGTATATCCATGTTTTAGTACGGTTTGCTTATCGATTTAAGTTCCCCCTCTGTGATTCATGTACAGTATATCCATGTTTTAGTACGGTTTGCTTATATCGATTTAAGTTCCCCCTCTGTGATTTATGTACAGTATATCCATGTTTTAGTACGGTTTGCTTATATCGATTTAAGTTCCCCCTCTGTGATTCATGTACAGTATATCCATGTTTTAGTACGGTTTGCTTATATCGATTTAAGTTCCCCCTCTGTGATTTATGTACAGTATATCCATGTTTTAGTACGGTTTGCTTATATCGATTTAAGTTCCCCCTCTGTGATTCATGTACAGTATATCCATGTTTTAGTACGGTTTGCTTATATCGATTTAAGTTCCCCCTCTGTGATTCATGTACAGTATATCCATGTTTTAGTACGGTTTGCTTATCGATTTAAGTTCCCCCTCTGTGATTTATGTACAGTATATCCATGTTTTAGTACGGTTTGCTTATATCGATTTAAGTTCCCCCTCTGTGATTTATGTACAGTATATCCATGTTTTAGTACGGTTTGCTTATATCGATTTAAGTTCCCCCTCTGTGATTTATGTACAGTATATCCATGTTTTAGTACGGTTTGCTTATATCGATTTAAGTTCCCCCTCTGTGATTCATGTACAGTATATCCATGTTTTAGTACGGTTTGCTTATATCGATTTAAGTTCCCCCTCTGTGATTCATGTACAGTATATCCATGTTTTAGTACGGTTTGTTTACCGAGCTGGAGAAAGAAAGAAGAGGACCATAACGAAAGCTTACACCAACAACTGTAACATTTGTAACCGTGTGTCAGTAGCGGATCTAGTGTGACGTGGGCTGGCCCTATTAGACAGTCTCAGTCTCCGCCCCCCCCCCCCCCCCCCCCCCCCCCCCCCCCCCCCCCGCCTCTATTTGTTTTTACCTCTACAGAGGTTATGTTCAGACACACTATCTTATGAGACACTTCTCCCAGACAAGGCGAGATGGACAGACCACATTTGGCCAGGTCAACTTTGGCTGGCTTACTTTTGATGCTTGTTGTTTTTGGCACTGAGAGAGAGAGAGGGGGGGGAGTGGGGGGATGCGGAGTGCGAGAGATTAAGAGATTGGGAGGGAGAGAGAGGGAGGGGAGTAGAAGAGCATGAAGAGAGAGCGAAGGAGAGAGAGAGAAAGAGAGAGAGAGGAGGAGTTCGCACAATAATTTTATAATTGACTTTGACGTCTTTTTAGCCTTCTGTCCATCACTACCTCTTCGATGGAAAGCCTCAGAAACAGAGATAATGAGAAGAAGAGAAGAAGAAGAAGAGAAGAAGAAGAAGGAAGAAGGAGAAGAAGAAGAAGAAAAGAAGAAATACAGTTAGAGAGCAGGCCAGCTAGCCAGATTAGAGAGATGCAGATAAGAGACTGTTACACACACGCGCGCGCGCACGCGCACGCACACGCACACACACATCCTCTCTCTGTTTCTCTCTCTCTGTTCTCTCTCTCTGTTCTCTCTCTCTCACTCTCTCTCTCTCTCATCTCTCTCTCTCTCTCTCCTCTCTCTCTCTTCTTTCTCTCTCTCTCTCTCTCTCTAAGCCGATCATAACCTACAATAAAACATAGAGGTAGTGATGGTATTTAGAAGTAGTATAAAAGTATTAGTCAAAGTAGGAGATTATAAAATTAATTGTCGTAACAGTAGTTCTTCTCTCTCTCTCTCTCTCTCTCCTCCTGATGGTGGTAGTCTCTCTTCTAGTAGTCTCTCTCCTAATCTCTCTCTCTCTCTTTCTCTCTCCTAAAAAGAAGTGTTCTTCATATTGTTTTCTTTGTTTGTTTGTTTATTTTGGTCGGTTGTTTTTTCCGTTTTGCTTGTTCTTATTACTGAGGTTGATGCTCTGCCTACCATGTCGTTGCGATATTACTGTTAATCGTTGTTGTTTCTGTTGGCGATGTCCCGGCGTCTCAATGTTCATTTATAGTATTAGTTATGTATTGCATGCTTAGAACCAAGGACAGAATGGAAGACTAGGCCCCAGCCTAAATTCTTCTCCTTGTAAAAAAAAGTATTTGAAGTTTGAAGTTTGAAGTCTGTCGTTGAAGTTTCTCCTGACTACCAAATGAGGTACCAAACCGGGGGGAAAGCATGGAAAAGTGAGAGTCAGGTGGGGTGGGAGAGAATGTAAAAAAGATGAGAGAGAGAGAGAGAGAGGAGAGAGAAGAGAGAGAGAGAGAAGACGGAGAGAGAGAGAGAGAGAGAGAAGGAGAGAGAGAGAGAGAGAGAGAGAAGAGAGAGAGAGAGAGAGAGGTGGGGGAGGAAAAAGAAAAGAAGTTCAAAGAAAATAAATTGCGAAATGTTAATTATGTTAGGCCATAGCCCCTCAGAATGGGGGTATACAGAATACAGTACAAGATCTGAAGAAGATCAAAGAAATGAGAGAAAGAGAGAGAGGGGAAGGAAAGAGAGGAAGAGAGAGAGAGAGAGAGAAAGAGGGAGACAAACAGAAGGGTGAGAGGGGAAAGGGAAAGGGAGAGAGAGGGAGAGAGAGAGAGGGGGGAGGAAGAAAGAGAGAGAGGGGGGGGGGCAATCAAAACAGAGAGGTAGTACATAATCAAGGCAACAAATGAAACATTAAATTATACATACTCCCGTGGAGAATTCACCGTATCAAAATGCAGAGAAACGCATGGAGGTTTGAATACAAAGTCCACGTCCTTTCCTAAAACTAACATGTTATTAACGGAGAACAAAAAGATGAAGAGAACTGGTATAGAGGAGGAGGAGGAGGAGGAAGCAAAAGAAGAAGAAGAGGAGGAGGAGGAGGAGGAGGACGAGGAGGAAGAAGAAGAACAATATCAAGAAGAAGAGGAGGAGGAGGACGGGGAGAAGAAGAAGAAAACAATTATCAAGAAGAGGGAGGAGGAAGAGTAGGAGAAGAGAACAATATCAAGAGAAAGGAGGAGGATGAGGAGCTGAATGCTGATGACGCTGATGCTGATGATAATCAAGAAGAAGAAGGACGAAGAGAAGAAGAAGAAGAAGAGAAGAACGAAGAAGAAGAAAGAAGAAGAAAGAAGAAGAGGAAGATGGAGAAGGAGGTGTGGAGGAGGAGGAGGAGGAGGTGAAGGAAGAAGAAGAAGAAGAAGAAGAAGAAGAGAAGAAGAGAAGAAGAAGAAGAAGAAAGAAGAAGCAGGAAAGAAAAGAAGAAGAAGAAGAAAGAGAGAAGGAGGAGGAGGAGGAAGATAAGAAGAACAAGAAGGAGACGAAGAAGAAGAAGAGGAAGAAGAAGAAGAAGAAGAAGAAGAGGAGGAGGAGGAGGAGGAGGAGAAGAAGAGAAGGAAGAAGAAGAGAAGAGAAGAAGAAGAAGAAGAAGAAGAAGAAGAAGAAGAAGAAGAAGAGAGAAGAGAAGAAGATGAGGAGGAGGAGGAGGATGGAGGAGGAGGAGGAAGAGGAGGAGGGAGGAGGAGGAGGAGAAGTAGAAAGAGAAGAAGAAGAAGAAGAAGAAGAAGAAGAAGAAGAAAAGAAGAAGAAGAAGAAGAAGAAGAAGAGGAAGAAGAGGAGGAGGAAGAGAAGAATGTGCAGGGAAAGAATCCATATAGAGCAGGCTGTAAGGGTGAGGGGGTAGGTGTCTGCTACTGGTGGGGTTGGCTAACACGATCAAACCAACGTCATTTGGTTGCTGGTTGTTCACACCATCAAGGCTTCTTCCATTCTGTCGTCTTATCAACATGTCTATCTGAGAGTGTCAGTGTGTCTGTCTGTCTGTATTTGTTTGTCAAAGCGTTTCATCCTGTCTATCTGTGTATCTTTCTGTCTCTGTCTTTGTCTCTCCCCTCCCCCTGCGTCCCCTCTGTCTGTCTAGCTCTCTCTGTCTATTCTCTTCTCTGTTTCTCTCTCTCTTTCTCTCTCTCTCTCTCTGTTTCTCTCTCTCTCACACACACATACTCACACAACACCACACACAACACACATGCACACACACACACACACATACACACACAACACACACACACACACACACACACACACACACACACACACACACACACACACACACACACACATACACACACACACACGCACACGCACACACGCACACACACACAAGCAGGTACAAATAGAAGAGGGAGGGAAAGGCACAGAGACAAGGGGGGAGAGAGAGAGAGACAGACAGATGTACAGAGACAGAGAGGGACAGAGAGAGAGATACGGAGACAGAGAGAGACAGACAGAACAGAGAGACAGACAGACAGACAGACAGACAGAGAGACTGAGAGAGAGAGATACGGATAGACAGACAACGGTAGAAGAGACAGAGAGATAGAGACAGAAACAAAAAGACACACAAAAAGACATAGAGAGACAGAAACAAAAAACCTTGTAATAATAAAATAAGCACCATTTTGTAGACGACACTTGACACGATCAACCTGTGGGAAGCCATTGGCCGAGTAACAAGAGATCCACAAGTTTCCATAAGATTTGTCATCACTGCGACACTTACTGGCTGTTGGTGTTACAGAATAGAACTCAACAGTATGCGTTGAGGGTCAACCATACAGAGAAAGGGACAGACACGAAAAGAGACAGAATGAGAGAGACAGAGAGAGAGTCATAGAGTAAAAGAGAGACAGAAAAAGAAACAAAAGAGACAGAAAGAGAGGCCAAGGACGTCCTAAAATGTTGAGGAGCACATTTTAAAAACGTGGCACTCATACTGAATGTGAAGTTGAACAATCCACCATGAAACAAAACGAAAACATTTTCCACATCTATATTTTTCTTAGACTGGAGATCCACTGGCGGCCACTGGTATATTTCTCATCGTTACTGGGGCAATTAATGTCACGGCAGCCAGCACTGTCCCTTGGGGGACACCATTCCGTGTTCTGGCTTGAAGCTGTCTGCCTAATGTATGTCTGTATGTCTGTCTCTTTCTCTATCTTTCGTACACGTGCGCGCATGCACACACACATACACAGACGTACGCACGTACGTACGCAGACACACACACATACAGACACATTCATATACACCAAAAATATTGTATCCTAAAAGACTGACGTTTGGCGCGCCTTTACATGTTTTCGTTTATTCTTCTTCTTCTTCTTTGATCGCTCCGACAGTTTCCTGTGAATTATGAGCGCAGATTCATCATGCTGCCGTTATGTGCCTAACTAAGAAATAGTTAGGCCCAGCAAGTCCGACTTCGGCTGGAGGAAATCTTTTTGAAAGTGTTTCGCAAAAAAAAGGCAGGAGAATGAACCAGTAAGTGTGACAATGTATCACGCACAACCCCACTTTCTTTATCTCCCCCCCCCCCTTATTCTCCCCCCCCCCCCCCCCCTTTCTTTCTTTCTTATATTTCGGGCCGCCACTTTAAGTACAATTCAACATCAAACAGATCGCCGATTCCGAAGCGATATCTGTTTGATCACGGTTTTTTCCTCGGATGACCCCCACATTGGCGGTCTCCCTTTGTTCCCCGTATCTCCTTTCCCGATCACGAGAAGGAGGAATGTGACACGTGCCAGTGATGTAACCGGCTCGTGATCGTTCTGTACTACTATGCATAATATTATAGCATCATCTTGTGACTTGTCGACTGCTATGAACCAATGACAGGCTCTCGTTGTTTGAAATTGGAGGGGAAAATTTGAGTAGTGAGGAAAGTTAGCCTACACATACTCTCTCACAATACCTCCAAAACCTGGCTGGAGCAACATTGCAGAATCAACCTCTCTCCCAGCCAGTCATAATAGCCCAACTAGTGAGTATTATTGATGGCTGGTGATTGAGATTTGTTTTTGGTTTAGATCCTATTTTTGATCTAGATCCTATGTTCAATGATGAATAAGGAGTAGATATGTTATTGAAAAGAAGTGGTAAACATTCTGTTCTAATTATGTGCACTGATTATTTGTGTGTGTGTTTTTGACTTTAACTCTTTTGGTACCAGAACCGGATTTTATGCCTACTAACCCTTTTGTATATTTTTAGTAGGAAGCCTGTGGGTTGCAATCTTGCACTTTATGATAACATTCCTTTCCAGGTGTTGGATAGAGAGTGATGTTGGCTTGATCATAGACTTTGATCTAGCCGGGTATTGAATCATAACAGTTGATTCCAGTACACCTGTCATGTGTTATTTCAGTTTGGTAACTGAAATTCAGATTATGTGTTCTTAGTGCTATTGTACAAGGGCAGCCTTCTAGCCGGTTGGGATCCACTAATTCCCTGCCGACTGAAGCCCCTTGTCTCTAGGCCATAGAGATCTATATCCACCTTCTCCTGTGATTATCAGCAGGGCATCGTGGTCAGGACGATCATCCCTGACTCACAAGCACCAAGACGGGAACGCCGCCAAGACGCCTCGCACCCAGAATCCGCGACGAGACCACGCCTGAACCGTGCCATCCCGCGCCGCCGTAACCGGAACGACTGGGAGCTACTCTCACCTGACGAGCAAGCCGAGTCAACCCAGCACTCGCCGATCCCTATGGAGGAACTTGACAACAGCTAAGTCCACAGGACCGCGCCAATCATTTGAAGTTTCCTCCGGACAATGAAGATAATTAGTGACCCTTCCCGCTTGGGGCTAACCTTCTAGAAAGACAAAAGTCTTGTAAATCCTTTCAGATTTCATTGTGTTTCATTCATATTTTGTTTTGGCGCCATTGAGCTGCTTTATTATTATTGTTGCATAATCTTATGCAGATTTTGTGAGTAAATAAAATACAAGTGTCGAATAATTCTGAACCCTTTGGTCAGACTGATGAGAGTGGAAGTCTTGTAATTTCATGTAAAACCCTACTTCCATTAAGAGCAAATCAACCACTTGTATTTATTACAATCATACGAGCCAGAACCCGGGCACAAATATAAATTTATTAGATGAAAAGGGACCGGGAAAGTTGCTCACCTCCCACACCCTAGAGAAGTGGGCTAAAGGCAAATTTTCTATTTGAAAATTTAACACTAAAAGTCTTCCCTAGAGACTTAGCCTTTTAACCCATTACCTCGTCACAGTAAGGCAGAAAGATAGTAGATGACAGTAAGCAAAGGGAAAAGACAGAGTCAAAGAGTGACAGATTAGAGGAAGTTACAAGCACAAAACTTCCAGAAGGTGGGGGAACTATTTATACAAAAGACCCCCCAGTATCCCCACGGTGTTCTTTTTTCGTTTATTGCAGTAGTTGTTTATTAATGGAGAGAGGGGAGAGTGAGGGAGCGCGAGAGAAGGAGGGACAGAAAGAGAGAAGTGCGGCGAGAGAGATGAGAGAAGAGCAAACTGGAAGAAACAGCCAGCCAGACAGACAGACAGGCAGGCAGACAGACAGACAGACAGACAGACACTGATGTCTATAAAGATACCGTTGTGAAGACAATGTCATACTGTCCATAAGGGTCTGCGACCACTTGGACGTAAATCTCATCTTCTCCACAATGTCATCATGTTTCGCCTTGGCTTAAGGCCGTGACAGACCAATTGACATAGGCTAGAACACCAAGGCTACATCAAAATGTTGTTATGTTCTGCACTGCTATGCAGGGATTGTCTTTAGCCATGACAAGCAACCCAGCAACCTAGCATCACTCTTCAAAATCCTCTGAAGTTGGAGTACGGCTGCTCGCGTGGCGGGGTACTCAAAAACGGTCACACACGTAAATGTTCACATCCCTAGATGGTGCATTTGTACCGTAGTGTTCAAGCGTTTCGGCTGCTGGGTTGATCCCTGGAGTCTTTAAGCCAGGGCACGAAAACAAGCAGCATCGCCATGCTGGCAATGTTCTAGACGTGGTGTGGAGATTCCAGTATCCCCTCATCATTGAAATAATTGGCGATGGAAGATGGCAGGAGTCGGCAGAATGCCTTGAGGGAAACCATGTGGATTGGGCCTACATTACTGCGTCTACGTCAGCTGTCTCGAGACACACAAGCAGAGGGAGAGAAGAGAGAGACACGGAGACAGAGACACGGGAGAGAGAGAGAGGAGAGAGAGAGAGAGAGAGAGAGAGAGAGAGAGAGAGAGAGAGAGAGAGAGAGAGAGAGAGAGAGAGAGAGAGAGAGAGAGAGAGAGAGAGAGAGAGAGAGAGAGAGAGAGAGAGAGAGAGAGAGAGAGAGAGAGAATTGAATTGAATAATTTTCTTTATTGCGGATAGTAGATTAAACAAAATAATATGTTTTTTCCTCCAATCCTCAAAATATAAACTAAAGAACAAAGAAATAAACAAAGAGACAATAGCATCGAAGTAAACACGAAAGATAAAAGAGAGAGAGAGAGAGAGAGAGAGAGAGAGAGAGAGAGAGAGAGAGAGAGAGAGAGAGAGAGAGAGAGAGAGAGAGAGAGAGAGAGAGAGAGAGAGAGAGAGAGAGAGAGACGGAGAGTGAATATATGCATCAATTGTTTCACACACACATGCAGAGGGAGAGAGACAGAGACAGACAGACAGAAAGACACACAAACAGACAGTGACAGGGTGAGACAGACACACATGGACAGAGAGACAGATAGGAAAGAAAAAGACGAAGAAAGCGACAATAAGAAGACAGACAGAGAGGCACACACACACAATCACGGAGGGAAATGAAACAGTCATCTTTCAGACCACACATCAGCACCATCTTGAAAACAAAGATGGCGTTATATAATAAATAATACCAGCATCTACTAAGTATTGGGGTAATTACACTACCTGGGATACCAATCAGCTGGGTGTCTACTGCGGGAGGTAGCTGTCTACTTCTTAATCAGGCATTGATGGGAAAATGAATACCCCTCCCCCACCCCCACCCCACATCCCCCATAATAAACAACACAATAACAAAACCGACAATGATAGCTGAATCCTTTTTGTGG